>JBBMJZ010000010.1:8514002-8524349 GCA_037833815.1 Zingiber zerumbet | reverse complement strand
CAGGAGCCCTGACAAGGGCTATAAATACAACCCTGGTCCAAAAGGTTCAGAACAACACTCATGATTCATTTGAATTTGTTTTGTTCTGTAATTGAGTACTTCAACTGTTGTAAGAGGCTTCTTCGCCTAAAGGAGATTGTTTACTGAGCTCCAACTCCTTTGGATTAATTAAAAACCTCTCCGGTTGTAACCAAGTAACTCTTTCATGCCTCTTTTCTTTCAGTCATTTATTTTATTTATGCAAATGTTAGATTAATTAAACCATAAATTCAAGAAAGATTTTTTTTATTTGTTAGGGTTATTCACCCCCCTCTAGCCGCCAATAGTCCAACAAATACTTCTTTCACCGCTCTTTTATTTCACCATTATTTACTAGTACCATATTACATTTTTCTTTAATACATTTTATTTAGATAAGATCTCTTGTCTTCCTTTCTCTCACTTTAGTTACTCTATAAATATCTTTTACCCCTTCTTTTGTATCCAATTTTTAATATAATCATTCAAAAGTTTCATTCTTTGCTTTATTCACTACTCTCTTAGCTTTTTTCATGGTTATTATATATTTTTTTAAGTTTTCCTCATTCTTACAAATTGATAATTCCTTATAAACTATTTGTTTTTCCTTCACTTTCTTTTGTACTTTCTATTCCACTACCAAGATTCATTACTTAGTGGTGCATGCCCCTTAACTCACCGAGTGCACTCTTAGCTACTATTTTCAACTTAAATACCATCTTATCCCATGCCGTATTAGAATCACCGTATATTTCATCTAATGCTTGTACTCTTACCCAAGGTTTAGGGTTTCATTTCGTGCCGGGAGGAATAGGCGAAACTTACCGTTCCGCCCGTGCATCGAAACCGACATCGGAATAGCGATGATTTCGAACAGAAGGAATCGCGTGTGCTCTGTCTCGCAATAGACGGAAGGAGGAGGATGAAGAAGGAAGAATGAATCTTTGGGGATAATTTGTCGATCACTTACCTGGAACATCAGCTTCGGCGAAGGCACCGGTAAAAGATCAGTAGCGGTGGCGAAGAGTCAGCGACTGTGAGGTGTTGGCGGTGGCGAGGCAACGATGACGACAACTCGAGTGCGAAGGGAGGCAACGACAGAATTGCGATACGCGACGCGTGAGAAGAAAATGCCAGGTTTTTAAAAAACTTATAATTAAAATTGTTATTATATATATATATATATATAATTTATAATTAATTATTATATATATTATATACATGATTAATTAATTAAATAAACGATTAATTAATTGATATAATTATAATATATAATTTATTTTTTATTAAAAATATAAAAAAATTAAAGTAAAAAATAGATAATTTATATAATATATAGTTATATAATTTAAAATATTTTTAAAATCAAACTTTAAATTACTTTTTGAAAATTAAAAATAGATTAAAATTTTATAAAAATATTTAAAATAATTTTAAAAATTGATAAATAATTTAAAATTTTTTAAAATAACTCTAAAATTTTAATTGTTAAAAAATTAAAAAATATATAATTTTTTAAAATAAATTTGATTCGAGAATACAATATAAGCTCTATATATATATATATATATAAATTAATAATTAAATAAATTAAAATTTTATATAATTATTATATATAAATTAGGATTTATTTTGTTAATTTATATAATTATTATAGATAATCTATATTTTTTTATCTTAGAATAAAAGATTTAGAAGCATAAATATTAAAGAAAATGCATTAAATTATCGATCCTTTATTTAAAAAATTTTGATAAATGTATGCTATCAAGTTACATAAAGTTAATATACAATTTTTTTTTAAATTATATATAGTATCGAAACTGTATCGGCACGGCACGATACTGAAACTGTATCGTTCCGGTCTGGGACTGAAACCTCGGCACGGGTCGAGATTTTAAACCTTGCTCTTACCTTTTCCTTAAATATATTTTGTTTCACATCATTTAACTTCCACCACTTAATTCTAGGAGTCGTATGTATATATTTTCTTTCTATTGATACTATGTTTGAGGTGTATATCCAACACTACTAAACTATGTTGGGTAATTAAGCTTTCTCCAAGAATGACCTTGCAATCTTTACAAATCTTTCTATCTTTCTTCCTAACCATAAGAAAGTCAATTTACGATTTATTATTCTCACTTTTGCACATGACCAAGTGTTCTTCTCTTTTATTAAAAAACGTATTAGCCAATATAAGGTCATACGCTATCACAAAATCTAATATAGTTTTCCTTCCTCATTTCTCGTTCCAAATCCACGACCTCCATGTACCCTCTCATATTCCTCATTTTTCACTCCGATATGCCCATTTAGATCACCTCTTATTAAAATTATTTTATTTAGCAAAATGTTTTGTAATATTTCATTTAAATCTTCCTAAAACTTTGATTTGGTAGCTTCAATTAATCCTACTTACGGTGCATATATCCTAATTATGTTCATAGTTTCTTTTGTCACTATTATCTTAAGAGTTATAATTCTATCCCCTTTTTTAACTACTCCTACAACTTCATCTTTTAACGAATTATTTACAACAATACCCACTTCATTTCTTGCTTTACTCTTTCCTGTGTACCATAACTTAAGATCCGAGTTCTCTATCAATTTTGCCTTCTCGCGTATGCATTTTATCTCTTATACACATAAAATATTAATTTTCTTCTGATCATCGTATCTACTACCTCTATTGATTTAAAGGATTCCTATGTTCTATGTTCCATGATTCAAATCTTAGATTATTAGTTTTTCTATCATATTTATTCTTATTCAACTTAAGATGTGAGAACTCTTGCCTATTTAACACTACATAACCTATGGTGTGAGAACTCTTGTCTATTTAATACTACATCTAAGTTCTTATGGAGATGTAGCGGTTATAGTTGGACCTTGCAACACGAACTCTTGCATATTAGAATTACACCCGAGTTCTGAAGATGTAGTAGTCATTGTCGAGACGTTACAGTCAAACCCTGCAACGAGTTACTTTCGGGGAATAATTTAGTATCAACTCAATAGTTTAATGGATACATTCATTGAATATTTTTTATAGTTTTAACGCTGACCGGCAATTTAACACAACCCTCCTCCTTTATTCAGCCTTAGGACTGGCCATGACAAATTCGTCACAGGTAGAGGATAGTATTACAAAATATTATGCCAAAGAAAATGATTTTAATAGTAAACGATCTAAATGGACATGTTGGAGTGAAAAATGAGTAATCTGAAAGAGTGCATGTGGGTTATGGTTTGAGAATAAGAAATGAAGTACAGAAAACTATATTGAATTTTGTGATAGACCTTATACTAGCTAATATATTTTTTAAGAAAAGAGAAGAATGATCACGTTAAAAAATAAGAATAATAAATCACAAATTGACTTTTATATAGCTAGAAAGAGATAAAAAGATTTATAAAGATTGCAAAGTCATCCCTGGAAAAAGTTTAACGACCCAATATAGGTTAATAGTATTGGATATACACCTCAATCATAGTATCAATAGAAGGAAAATATACACGACTCCTAGAATTAAGTGGTGGAAGTTAAAGAATGGAAAACAAAACATATTTAAGGAGAAGGTAAGAATACAAACATTAGCTGAAATATACGGTGATTCTATGGAATAAGATGGTATTTAAGTTGAAAATAGTAGCCAAAATTGTACTAAGTCAAAGAGGCATGTACTACCAAGTAAGGAATCTTGGTGGTGTAATGAGAAAGTGAAGAAAAACGAATAGCCTATCATGAACTATATATTTGTAAGAACGAGGAAAACTTAAAAAAAAAAATTTGGCTAAGAAAGCAGTGAATGAAGTAATGAAACTTTTGAACAGTTACATCAAAAATTAGATAAAAAGGGAGAAAAAGACATTTATAGAATAGTTAACGTGCGAGAGAGGAAAAAAAGATCTTATCAAAATAAAATGTATTAAAGATGAATATAATACAGTACTAGTAACTGATGGAGAAATAAAAAAGCGGTGAAAGATGTATTTTCATAAACTTTTTAATAAAGGTTTAGGTGATCAACTTAATTGAGGTAATTTAAATAGGTCTAATCAATATAGAAATTTAAATTTTTATCGTAGAATTTAAACTTCAGAAGTAGAACAAATTTTAAATGGGATGCAAAATGAAAAAGTCTATTCCGATAGAGGTATGGAAGTGCTTAGGGAAATAAGGTATTGAAGACTTTTAAAATTATTGAACATGATATTGAAAACGAAAGAAAAGTTTGATCAATCAGGGTAAGTACTCTAGTTCTCTTATATAAGGAACAAGGGAGACGTACAAAATTATACAAACTATAGAGGTATTAAATTAATGAATTATACATAAAACTTTGGGAAAAAGTAATAAAAAATTAAGGAATAAGACCATGGTGATTGAAAATCAATTTGGATTCATGCATGACAGTTTGATAATAGAAGTTATACATCTTCTCAAACAACTAGTTGAAAAGTATAGGGAGCAAAAGCAAGATCTACACATGACATTTATTAAGTTGAAAAAAGTTATGATACAGTTCCAAGATAAATTATATGGAGGATTCTAGAAAAAAGAGTTGTTAGCGTAGCCAAGGTTTAAAATCTCAACCCGTGCTGAGGTTTTGAACTAGACTAGAACGATACAATTTTGATATCGTATCATGTCGTGCCGGCACAGTTTTGGTATTTTATTTATTTATATATATAATTATTAGATAAATAAGTTTATTATGTATAATTTAAAATAAATTGTATATTGAAAATAATTAACCAGGTCAAGTAATATCGGATTTGGGGCGACCAGCCCGGCTCCACAGAAGTTTCCCACGGGAAGCAGATCCAACAACTGTTGAGAGCTAGGGAAAGTAAAAATGCACACAGTCGCTCCACAGCAAGTGTGAATCCAATTTATAGACAGTTCTGGGAGCTTGGTCTGGCAGAGTTCAAAGGCACTACCAACCCGATCGTTGCAGAAGGATGAATTCGATCACTAGAAATGATCTATGATTTCATGCAACTCACGGACGCTGACAAGGTTAGGTGTGGCATATTCATGCTGCGTGACGATGCTTGGATATGGTGGGAGGGTGCATGCTCGACAGTAGATCTGACTACCTTGACCTGGGTTGGCTTCAAATAAGTATTCTATGAGAAGTATTTCACCACCGACAACAGAACTCGATTGGCAAGAGAATTCCTAGAGCTTCGGCAAGGAGGCGTGGTGATGGCCGAGTATGTCAAGAAGTTTAAGAGGGGACGATACTTTGTACCCATGTTCGCAGAACAACCGACAAAGGAGCTAAAGCATTTCACCGAGGGGCTGAGAGCTGCAATTCGACATGATGTCAGGCTGAGTCAGGTTACTACATTCAGAGAGGCGGTGGATCAGGCTCTGACATTAGAGAGAGACAGGAATGATATGATCAGGGAAGCACAGAACAAGAGAGCAGGTTACCCAGGGAGGGAACAGCAAGGGCCAAGTAGGAAGAAGTCTGTTCCTGCTCAGTTTCAAGGTAAGCAGTAGTAGAATCAGACATAGCCACAACAACGACACTAGGGATCTCGATCAGTGGATGACACTACTTCTAAGGTGGACGACAGAGTTCAATGTCCCAAATGTGAGAAGGTTTATGCAGGACAGTGTGGTTCAAATGTTTGTTATGTGCAAGAAGTCAGGGCATTTTGCTAAAGATTGCACCCATCTCAAGGAGTCAGTCAAAGGAAGGGTATTTGCTATGACGGAGGAGCAAGTGGATTTAGATTCCGCTATCATCACAGGTATGATCTTTGTTGCCAACCTACCTGCTCACGTATTATAGATTATGGAACTACCAATTCTTTAATATCTATGGCCTATACTGCAAAACTAGGCATTACACCCGATCGAATGATTATGGGATATAGTGTTTCTTTACCTTCTGTAGAAGAACTACACAGTAATAATATGGTAAGGAATTGTCAAATGATGATGCAAAACCGTATGGTGTATGCAGAATTCATTGTCCTGGAAATGACAGATTTCGATGTGATCCTGGGAACGGATTGGTTAACCCAGCATGAGGCTATCATCGATTGCAAATAGCGGGCGGTCAAGTTGAAACTACCAAATGAAGAATCCTTCGTTTTTAATGCAACCCCAAGACCGAATCTCCCCCATATCATTACAGCGTGTAAAGCTCAACGCATGCTGGGTAAGGAGTGTAACGGATTCCTAGTCAATATCATGGTTAATTCTAAGAATCGTAGACCGAGTTTAGAGGAAGTGGAGGTGATACGGGACTTTATAGAAGTTTTTCCAGATGACATCGTAGGATTACCCCCATTAAAGAGGTGGAGTTTGGGATAGAATTAATACCTGGAACCAGTATCTAAAGCACCGTACCAGTTGGTGCCTACGGAAATGAAAGAATTAAAGGAGCAGCTGCAGAAGCTACTGGACAAGGGTTTCATCCGACCGAGTGTGTCACCATGGGGAGCGTCGGTGTTGTTTGTACGCAAGAAGGATGGGACAATGCGTCTGTACATAGACTACCAGGAGCTGAATCAGGTAATAGTCAAGAATAAATACCCACTGCCTAGGATTGATGATTTGTTCGATTAACTACAAGGAGCAACGGTATTCTCAAAAATTGACTTGAGGTCTGGTTACCACCAAGTAAAGGTGAAAGAGGAGGACGTCCATAAAACTGCATTCAGAACTCATTACGGTCATTACGAGTTTCTGGTTATGCCACTTGGGCTTACTAACGCCCAACAATCTTTATGAATTTGATGAATCGGACCTTCCAGCCATATCTGGACCAGTTTATTATTGTCTTCATTTGATGACATATTAATCTACTATCAGAGTCGTGAAGAACACCATCAACACCTGACTGCGGTGCTACAGACTCTAAAGGATAGACGCTTATATGCGAAGTTCAGCAAATGTGACTTCTGGCTGGGGCATATTCCATTCCTGGGACATATAGTCTCGAAGAAGGGTATAGAAGTGGATCCAGTTAAAGTAGAGACAATCCGGAATTGGGCTACTCCGAGAAATGTTACCGAAATCTGAAGCTTCTTAGGGCTGGCAAGTTACTATCGAAGGTTCATCCAAAATTTCTCATGGATTGCCCTACCCTTGATTTCGTTGACCAAGAAGGGGGTAAAGTATGAATGGATGGGAAGAGTTTCGAAGAGCTGAAAGAAAGATTGATGATGACGTCGGTACTTGCAATTCCAGGCGGTTCAGGTCGTTTCGTGGTATACACAGATGCCTCCAAGAATGGTTTAGGGGTTGTGCTGATGCAAATGGGAAGGCAATTGTCTATGCTTCACGTCAGTTAAAGGTGCATGAACAAAACTATCCCACACATGACCTGGAATTAGCGGCAGTCGTCTTTGCTCAAAAGATTTGGAGGCATTATCTTTACGGGGAATGTTGTGAGAATTTCAGTGACCATAAAAGCTTGAAATATTTCTTCACACAAAAGGAATTGAATATGAGATAGAGACGATGATTGGAGTTGGTGAAGGACTATGACTGCAACATTAATTATCACCCAGGTAAGGCTAATGTGGTGACAGACACTCTAGGTCGCAAGTCCGCGACGCTATCACAGTTGACCATATCCAATATCAAAATTTCAACAGATGAGGTTGGAAGTGTTAGCACCAAATGAGCAAATTAGTTAGTTAACGTTAACCGTTACATCAAACCTACTGGATCGGATTCGGATGGAACAAACATCAAATCAACCGTTAATAGAATGGAAACGCAGAGATGAAGCAAAGGGGCGCGCTATCTACACGACGGTCGATGAGATTGTGCGATACAAGGGCCGCATTTGGGTGTGTCTAAGGTCGGATCACTTAGAGAGGACCTCATGATTGAGGTACATACCACGTCGTACACTGTTCACCCCGGAAGCATGAAGATGTCAAGGATATGCAGTTATTGTACTGGTGGCCGGGCATGAAGAGAGACATAGTCAAAGTGGTTCACGAGTGCCTTACTTGTCAACAGGTGAAGGTCGAACACCAGAGGCCAGCGGACTATTGGAACCGCTTTCAATTCTCATTTAGAAGTGGGAAGATGTTGCTATGAATTTTGTGGTGGGGTTGCCAACCACACCTAAGGGATCAAATGTTGTATGAGTTATATTGTGGATCGATTGACGAAGTCGGCGCACTTTCTACACCTTCACCATGACGCAATATGTAGAGATATACAAACGGGAGATAGTACAGTCGTATGGAATTTCAACTCAAATCGTATCATATAGAGATCCAAAATTTACTTCCGGGTTTTGGGAGAGTTTGCATCGTGGGTTAGGTACGAAGCTCACTTTTAGTACTGCTTTCCACCTAGACTGACGGACAATCCGAACGGGTGATTCAGAATCTAGAGGATTTGTTGCGAGCCTATATGATGGATTTCTAAAAAAGTTGGGAGTCAAGCTTGCCTCTGGTAGAGTTTACTTACAATAACAGTTATCAAACCACTATAGATGTGGCTCTGTATGAAGCGTTGTATGGAAGAAAGTGCAGGACACCATTGTATTGGGATGAGGTAAGAGAGAGGGCAGTCTTGGGCCCGGACATTGTGACTCACGCAGTGAATCTGGTGGCTAAGATTCGAGACAAGATGCAATCAGCACAAAGTCGCCAGAAGAGTTATATCGATCAACGACGAAGAGATTTGGAGTTTGTAGTGGGGAACCATGTACTTCTCAAGGTGTCACCGATGAAGGGAGTATTGAGGTTTGGAAAGAAGGGGGAGCTCAGTCCAAAGTATATTGGACCTTTTGAGATTTTGGACCGAGTTGGAACTCGAGCATACCGAGTTGCCTTACCACCGAACCTATCAGGAGTTCATAACGTATTCCACATATGCATGCTTAGGAAGTACCTTTCTAACTCTTTTCATGTGATTGGTCATGAATCCGTACAGTGGACGCTAGACCTGTCCTATAAGAAAGAGCCAAAAAAAAAAAAAATCCTTGATCATTAAGTGCGGAAGCTGAGGAATAAGGCGATCAAAATGGTCAAGGTTCTAAGGGGAATCAGCTTATGGAGGAAGTTACCTAGGAGACTGAATTGGATATGCGCAGCCACTACCTCGAACTATTTGGTAAGTTAAATTTCGAGGACGAAATTTTTATAAGGAGGGGAGAATTGTAAGATCTCACGAGCGATAATTAAGGAATTAAGTTACAGAATTTTCTACGATTTTTTTAGAAATTTTTCGAAGTTTAAAACGAATTTGTACGACATATTTTAAGAGGATAAAACTACTAAGCCAGATGGAACCCTATTCTAATCTCAATTAAGCTGGGAGTTGATAGATATAATTACTCTAAGTTAGAAATTAATTGACCTAGGTATAAAAGCCTCTACCAACACTCCTCACTCACTGTCCCCCCAAAATCACCGTCGCCTCTCTTCTCACCACCTCCGCCAAGTCGACAAAGCACTCTACTACGTCCTAAGCTTCAGCCGAGCTTCGCACCACGCAGCCAATCCCACGGAGGACACCTCGATCGAGCGTAGATCACCGTTGGCGCGAGAGTACTGGGCGAGGGCTTCCGGCGGAGGTGCAAAGAAGAGAAAGGCAAGTACACCTCTTTATGCTGGTATGGATTCAGCGAGGTAAGGGATAGATACCTAGAAGGAGTCGAATTTATTGTCTAGGATGGCCGAAGGGTTGAACAGGTTGCGATTTTAATGTTTTGGTGATGTTTTGCTTCATCGCGCGTTTTTCTCGAGATTTCTGCAATGGATTTGGCATTTGCGATGGTACTTTCGGCTTTGTCGGTTTCTTCTAGATGATTTGGGTTGAGGGATAAAGTTCTTAGTTGATTCGGCTGGTTGCGATGGTGATTTGTTCTTTTCTAGCACTGCCAATAGTTTTGGGACAAATTGTTGATGGTTTACGCTGTGATTATGCTCTTGCATCTTTCTGATGCTCCTGAAATGCTGGACAGATTTGGATGGTGTGGACTTCCTTTCGAGATTGTTCGGTTCTCCGAATAACTGTGGATTTAGTTTGGATTCAATTCAATGTTGTTATGTTTTTTGTATGGTTGTGAATTGTCGGGATTGTTCGGTAGACTTTATTGCCTTTCCATGGTGATTTTGAGTTCTCCATGGGTTTTGGAATTCCAAGATAGTGTGGATTTGATGTGAGCCAAGAAGAGGCATTGAAGGGAATTGGGGGACCCATGACAAGGTCCCAGACTAAGAGAATGAAGCAAGCTTTGGAAGACTTAATAATGGGGCTCAAGGAAAAGGAGGATCAATGCACAATGGAGGCAACAACTAAGTGGATCACATTCCTTCAATTTGAAAGTGAAA
>JBBMJZ010000010.1:8495399-8512823 GCA_037833815.1 Zingiber zerumbet | reverse complement strand
GTGGGATAAGAGCGGATCCTCTGTCCCCATTTTTCTCTGTCCCCATTCTCATTACCGATCGGACGGCTTATGTTACATCTCAAGGCATCATGACATCTTTAAAATGTGTACAGTATTCTCATGATGTGCAAGACATCCTTGAAATGTAATCTGAGCCGTCTGATCAGCAATGGAACATGGGAACAGAGAAAAATGGGGACAGAGGATCTGAACTAGGGGATTTGATCTTCGATGATTGTAGTTCGGAGATTCCATGAATCTGAAAAAATAAAAATAGAAGCGGGAAAGAAATTTAGGGACGGGGATGAGATGGCAAATCCATTCCCATCCTTTGGTCAGTTTTACGTCAAGAACGAATTCCTTGTCATTTCGGAGCCACTTTAGCGCGAGTAAAGGAAGCTGAGGCTGGATGGGTCCCTCTTATTGGGGAGGACGTTGGCCAAGTGTATAAAATTCTGGTGCGGCGACGACT
Organism: Zingiber zerumbet; assembly: GCA_037833815.1. Taxonomy (NCBI): domain Eukaryota; kingdom Viridiplantae; phylum Streptophyta; class Magnoliopsida; order Zingiberales; family Zingiberaceae; genus Zingiber; species Zingiber zerumbet. The sequence continues at coordinate 8,512,351 of JBBMJZ010000010.1, read as the reverse complement.
TGATCGGGCTGCATCATATTTTTTTAATGAAAAAAAGGTTGTGCGTCTTAGCATCTAACCCCCCATCTTTTGACTCATCCATGCATACAGAGCAAAACACACACACACAATTCATCTGTTTCAGATCCCTTCAACTCTCAGTTACACTGTTGAATCTTCGTGCTGACGACGGGGAAATCCTGCGGCGTCATCCACGCGTACTTGAACCTCACCGGCGTCCCCCTCGAGATGGCCCGGCCGTCCCCCACGATGCACCGCTCCTCGTCGACCGGCCGGATGGCCCGACGGTTCACCGGCTCGACGCTGCTGAGCCCGTAGCACCTCAGCACCACCTTCGACTGCAAGCACCGGCAGCCATTGCTGACCCACACCTCGTACTCCGGCTTCCCTTCCACTACGCCCCCCGTCCTGCTCTGCCTTATGCTGATGTCCGCCGAGCTACACGGAGCTCCATGCCCTTGGTCGACGCTGCAAAGAAGAAGAAGAAGAAGAAGAACCAAAAAGCAGAGCTTGTGCAGACTTGCCATTTCGATCTTCTGCCCACACTTCTTAACTCTTGTGCCCCTATTTGTAGACGGATCGATTGGCATAACTAAGAAGTAATAAGCAAAGCCAAGTGCTGTCTCATACTTCTATTGCTAGTGGCTCTTTAATGGCATGAATAAACAAGTGGTGGCATGTCCAAACAACCACCATTGGCTTCTTCAATGAGCACTTTTCTTTTCTTGTGTGCTGTAATATTTAAGAAGGAACACATCGACGACGTCTCCATCATCTCAGAGCTTTTAATTCTCTATCGATCATCAAGTAAACCTAGAGACATGATATTGTTTACGGTTGAGCATTGGGATACGAAATTATGTGGCGAGATATGGTGGTTAAAGTGGAAGTATAGGTCAGTGGTGTTCATGATAGCAGGGGACAAGCAAAGCTTAATGAATGAGTGAGTTCCTGTTGACTTGCCTTAGTGGACAAGCTGCGATCCTTAGTTTAGACTTTAGACGCACAATCAGTTGCATGGTGCAAACGAATCTAATAAGTCTGTTCGCCAATTTTTCAATTCTACTCCGAAAATATTTGAATTCGAGCTGAATTCGAATATTTTATTTAATTATTCAGGAGACATTTGTATGTCGAAGTAGAATTTTGAATATTTTTACATAATCATGTTGATATTTTTATATGTTAATATTGTTTTATTAACATATTTTATTACATATTATTTTTTAAACTCGAATTAAAATGTTAATATTTTATATTATTCGATTTATCAAAACGTATTAAAGGAGGATAGTAGCGCCTGACAGGCCACGCCCACGTGGTGTGGCCCCACATGTGTCCACGTAGATAGGCCCCTTGGATGCGCACCTGAAATATAAGTATGGACCGCCCAGTAAAAAAATTCCTCAATTAATTTACAAAATCTCTATTGTCATTCACATCACACAAACTTCATTTTCCAAAATATATAATTTAGAATAAAAATATTATTTTATTAAATTTGAATATTCATTTTTTACTATATAATATATCAGTTTTTTTTATTTTTTTCTCTCTCCACTGTAATATTTAGGCACTTAGCTTAAACAAAACAATAAAAACAAAACATATCTTCCAAACAAAACATATTTTTATATTATTCGATCCATCGATCGTATTAAAAGGGAATAATATCGAACAATATTCAATTTCTCTTAGCATACATCGATTCATCGATCTGTTATTCTGTTTTAATTAGTTACTTGGGACCAGGTGGAGGTGGCGGCGAGCCGAATCCCTGCGCATCGATGCCCTGCTCGCCGCCGTCCTGCGGCTGCCACATGTGCGGCCACGCCTGGCGATGCATGTACATGTCCGCGGGCTGCCCCATCATGAGCGCCGGCGGCGGCGGAGCGTAATAGTAGGGTACGCCGGGGGCGGCAGCGCCACCTCCAGGGCCGAGGGCGCCATCATCCTTGGCGCCGGCCGCAGCGGCAAGGTCGTCGCGGGGGACGATGTCCACCAGGAAGTCGAAGATGTCGGTGCGGGCGATGGCGGCGGCGATGTCGTTCTTCTGCAGCGTGCGCCGCTTGTTCTCCTCCGCGTGCAGCCACGACCGGATGGTCAGCTCGAGGATGAACAGCTCGCAGGCCTTGGCGAACAGGATGGGCGCCTCCGCCGAGATCATCCGCACGTCCTCGTCCGCCTTCATGATCTTCTTGATGCGCGCCAGCGGCAGCTGCTGGTTCTTGAACTCCGCCGCCGTCTCCATCTCCTGCCGCTGGTAGTTCCAGAACACCTGAAGCTGCTGGTTCTGCTGCTGCAGCAGGTGCTGGAACGGCCCCGCAGCCGCCACCTGGTAAGGCCCCGCCCCTGCCGGCGGCGGCTGGTTCTGCTCCATTCCCCCCCTACTCACTCCCTTTTACAAATCGTACCGAAACGGTGCATCCGCTAGCTGCTTCAAGCTCGAGAACAATGGATTCACAGGCACTGTGGAAATGGAAGTGAAGTGTATATGAGCAAGAAAAATGAGTGGAGCTTAGGATTTAAATGAGGTGGAGAAAGGATATAGCGATAGGGGAAAAAGATAAGATGGGGACTCTCAACAAGTAAAGAACCTTATCCACCCTTTGTAACTTATTTGTTTGTGAGTTCGACTAGAGATATTCTTCCAATATTTTCATCACTGCGCAGCCAATTGAGTAAAGATTAGAGATGTTCTTGACTGTTTTTTTCTTCTCATTCTTCACCTCTGCAAGCAACTGAATACATCAACATCATACTGATTTCGGATCAAGAGATGCCTGAATTCACAGCCAGACGTTTTAGTAGTTCAGAATAAATAGACAGAGGATTGAACCAATATATAAAGCAATTCAAAACACAACAAATCTACTTTTCTCATTCCCCTTCACATTTCCAAGAGTACACAACAAACGGGAGGGACAGTAAAGCTCATGAAAAATAAGGAGCTTCTTCAACTAATACACGCACCAAATGTAGTTTCCTCACCTTCGCAGACTTTACAGACACCAGAAGAAAAGGTGCCATATAGGCGAGGAAGCACAAGTGCATAACCGGAGTGTTTGTGAAAAAAGAAAAAGAGAAGATGACCAGCTGATGTAGAGCCGAACACAGCCTACTGATTGATGATATGATAACAATTATCGAGATGACTAACTGCAAACCTCTGATTTCAGCCGGTTGTAAAGTTCAGTACAAGAAACAACTTCTTGCTAGCTTGATCCACAACCAATGCCACAACATCTTTTATTTTTCCCATTAGTTCTTCCAGACTATCTACTCCAAAGCTTCTCAAGTCGACGTCCTTCTTGTATCGCTGCTTGTATAGAGCTTGAAATGCACTAAGGGGAACCGGACATGAGTAACAAATGAGAAGCTCTTGTACTTCTTGTCTAATACATTGAAGTTGATCCACAAACTCATCAGCACCTAAAAGATGATCATCATTCTTCTCATCATCTGAGAACTCATCAGATGAATAACCTGAATGAGGGGTGATTAACTCCATGTTTTCCTCTATTACTTGTTTTCCCTTCTTATCCTTCACCGTCGTAGTTGGTCTCACAGGAAACCGCCTTGCATCATTGTTGCGTAGGCACAACAGCTTGTTATGCCCCTTGCCCACCACAAATAATGAATCAGCCATTTTCTCAATGAGGTGCACCAGCTTACATACTCCATACTCTGCCTTATAGAGTGGTCGGCCAAAGAACTTTAGATACTCTGAAGGAACACGTGCAAGAGGCATATTCCCACCGGACATCTCAAGCAGCTTCACTATTTGACCCTTCAGACCCTGTAGGTCCCCTGGCTGAACCCACCATGCTTGTTCGCTGGCATTGTGATCCGCTCCCGCACCTTCATTTAAGCCTGAGGGTAGGCTTTGAGATCTTGATGAAATACAAGGCCCGCCAACTAAGTTGCCGCTGTTGTATTCATTCAATGAATATGAATTTTTACCAAGTCCTCCAGATGTATAGGTAGAGTTGTGGCCAAAGTCTCGGCCAATTTTTGATTCCCTACCATATTCACGTTGAGAGATTCCTCTGTAAACAATTGCCTCCTCGTCATTCTGAATATTCTGGATCTCTCCTATGCCACAACTACTAAGACATGGAGTAAAATCAGTAACACCAGGCATATAAGAGTTCACAGGAACAAAACCTTCACCTCGTGCTACACTAGGCCAGTCCCAAACAAATTGCCCAGCATTAACAAGCGCTGAGGAAACACCAACTCCAGAAGGAATTACAAGGATTATAGTGTAACCACGCTGACCAAGTATGTGCAAAGCTGGAGAAAAATCAACATCCCCAGAGATTAGCATGATTGATGACGGTGGTCGGTTATCAAGTGCAAAAAGAAACATTTCAACTAAGATAGCTTTGTCAGCAGCATCTTTACGCCCATTTGGAACATCTACTAGTTTAACCCCAGTCCTTTGGCAGCCTTCTCTTAGCCTTCGAGGGAAGGCATTGAAATCCCCATAAGCAGAAAACATTGTCACAGCTCCTCTAATGACAGGGTGCAGCCGCAATGCCATTCGAATGTTCCCAGCGACATCTTCAGGGCGAACATCATTTGGAACAGGACAGTTCTCAATATCCCAAAAGATTGCCACAGGTCCATGCAAGGACCCTGCTTGCAGGCTAAGTGGATTAACTGGGTCTAGTTCCGAATCTGTGCAAACTACCTTGTTGGCATTTGGGATATCTGGTGCCATGATTTTTGGAGAAGAGCAGCGACTAGCCATTATTTTATCTTCATACGCCATTTAAGCCCCTGTATATGGATGTATGTTCATAGAAAATGAGACGGACAACATCTAAAAGCAGGGAAAGATTGAGAGAATATATAATTTGCACTAGTGTACAATACAAAGACATCCAGAGAGCAGTCCATCAGTCGCAAAATACTTACAACAATTTGTATGATATAACACAAAGTAGCAATAAGCGAAGGCAAATATAAGCTCCTTAGATAATTAGAATATTGGAATAAATTAGTCAATAAACAGAGTTCTATCAAAATGGGGATGTTCTCTAAAGGCTGAAGTAACAAACTCACAACATCCTTAAGTCATCTCTTGGAGTTGAAAAGTTCATTTTTGACGCATGTCCAATCTAAAATAGAACTTTTTTACTTTGAACATAGTGTCGACCAAATGTGAAAAGTCATTCAAGCTGATCCCTAATACTTCTATAATCTTCTTAACTAAAAATAAATTATGATAGTTTCCCCTATAATACTGTGGAAAGGGAGTTGCCAAATAGACAAATCAAACATATCAGCTAAATCACAATAATTATAATAGAAAATCATATTATCACCGAATTAACCCAGTATAAATTCTGGAATCAACAACTAAATAATGATAAGAGAACAATAAGTAAATAAACAAATTTAGTATTTTGTTTTCAAGAAAATACCATTTACAATAAGAGTCAAAATGTAAACAGCAGAAGGTTTGTGAGCAGAGCAACTAAGTAATGTAACTTCCTATAGGAATCAGATCCTGAACTAAACAGGAAATATTTTGATCAATAAAATTTACCCTCTCTTAAAAAGAAGAAATAAAAAAAGCAGGAATGCCTTCTTTTATCTTTCAGTTCATTTCAGTTGTAGAAATTTTGCAATCAATGTGAAGTGTGTCAAATACAAAAAGAATCAATGGTTATACATGGTCTCATGGAATGTTAACTATGTTGGTGCATGGTGCACCAGAATCGAACCTGAATTTTGATGTTGTCAAAGGTTCAAGTTAAGTCTTGTTATGATCTAACAAGTTAACTAAGTGTACATGAGTTTACTCAATCGGGAAAGTCTTAGTAGATCGTGGAAGTCAGGCAAAAACCCAAGTGGGTCGAGAGGACCCGACACTTAGCAAATAAGCTCGAGGTCTGGAAGACCGAAGATCGAGAGAAAATGCTCGTGAGTCGATCCGATGCTAAGTGGCAAAAGTCCAAACAGGTCTGGAGCAATGTTTGGCAGGTAAGTTGAGGTAAACAATTGGAGAAGAGCGACAGTGAGGACATGTTTCGCAAAGAAACAAACCTTAGGTCATTGATCCAACTGAAGAAACAAAGAAGGCTTCTAAGTTGAGATCAAGACAGTTCTATTGTCATTTACTACTCATGCATCTTATATTATTGTCTTAACTTTGTTTTGCAGGAGTATTTATCTTAACTTTGTTTTGCAGATTTGGCCTGATCAGTCGATTGAACCTATGGATCGGTCGACCGAACCAGCTTGATATAAAGCAGAGATCAAGTTGACAACAAAGTTGGTATGTTGACTGATCAGTTGATGGAACCAACAGATCGGTCGACCAAAACAAGTCAACGTAGCATGGATCAGATCGATCAGAAGCAAAGTTAGAAGACAGCCTGATCGGTCGACCGAACCCAGGGATCGGTTGGCCGACATTAAATGCAATTAAAGGCTCATTAATGAAGAATCTTAGCGAACAAGGAAATTGTACTGATCAGTCGACCGATCAAGGGGATCAATCGACCAAACATTAATTGTTCATAATTGCACGAAGATCAGATCTCGACGAAGAAGGAAATAAAGCAGTTCAGTCGACCGATAGGAGGTTCAGTTGACCGAACCGATCAGTCGACCGAACGGTTTATCAGTCGACTGATAAAAGCTTATATAAGCAAAGCTCGAGGTCCGAGATAAGGCATCGTTTTTCAAGTGTGCAAAGCTCCTGTTCGTTCTACTACTCTGTGCTTCATCTTCACAAGCAAGCTGCTCCATTCAGAAGTGTAGACTGAGCTTCATCTTCTACCTGGTGTCGGTATAACCTTAGTTAAAGCTTGCATTGTTTTAATTTCCAAAAGATAGTAGCGTGCTACTATCTTACATTCTTTATATTGTACACATTGCTTCTTTCCGAAAGATTTCAGAAAGAAGAATTATAGTGGATTGGCCAATGGTACGATCAAGGATCGTGGGTCTTGGAGTAGGAGTTAACATAGGTTCCGAACCAAGTAACCATCTAAGTCATCTGTATTGTTTTTACTTTTATATTCCGTTGTCGCTTTGATTCTTGTTTTACGAATCGGTAAAAAAAGAAAAAGTTTTAACGAGCAATATTCACCACCACCACCAATCGCTTCTTCCCGATACTTCAAACATTATCAATAGAGAATTTCAGTGGCAAAAATTCTTAAATTCGTGCAATTATATATTTGAAGAGAACTGAGCTCTGACTGCCACTGGTGACAAATAATAATGTTTCTGTGTTCATAAAAAAAAATAATAACAACTATAGTCTGTGAATACGCTGAGAGTCTTGAGATGTATATAACATTCTCATATCTGATAGCAACTTACATAACTAATATAATCATTCTTCCCAATTACTCCACCGTTGTCTTTTTTTTTTTTCTTCAGGATTGTCTGCTACTCGCACCATGCCATCCCCACAATAGAATTGAGCTTAATTTCATTTAGCAAAATGTAACCTAGATACTCAAATATTCCCAAAACATAGTAGTTCTTGAGGCTGCTACTAAAAGCAAAAGCTATACAATCCTGAACTTCCAAAGAAAACCTAGTTCGATTGACGAAATAACACAAGAATCCAGATCGCATTCCCAAAACAGCGTGGGAAAGCGATTCAGTAACCAAGATAGTATATTTAGCGCATGACAAAAGTTCATTTCCTCAAAAAAAGAAGAAACCCTAATCAAACAACCAACCGACCAACGACGCGCGGAGTACTCGCCAAATCAAATCCCCAACAGCAACAATCACACATGATCCATCGCACAAGAAAACCGAATTCCATCAAAGATCACAACTTTTGGCACAAGAATCACTTTTTCCCATCGGAGAAAATGGGTTCTGAAACATCCGATCAAGTCAAACGAGATTAAAAAAGGAAACCTTTTTTCCCCTTCAATTACACATACGAAGCTTACCGGGATCAATCCAACTACAAATCGACGGTCTGGGCTCTCGCTGCAAAAACAGAGTTGCCTGAGCGGACCGACTTCGACACTTGACCTCGAGAGAGAAGCAAGCGACAAGAATGCAACGACTCCAGCTCTATCCTCTCTCTCTCTCCCCCTCTCTCTCTCATAAATAGCGGATACCATGTGAGTCCACTACAAAACGGCGACAGTCTGAATAAGTGATCGAGGCCATCCATTTTCTCCAATCACAAATTGGACGGACGGAATTCCGCCACCGTCCATTCACAATGTATCCAATATTGCCTCAATTTTAAGTACTTAAATGCATATTATTTTTAGTATCGTTTTCCATGTGATAAATATAGAATGAATTCTGTTCCCGGCCAGGATATTTTCTCAGTTTTTAAAGTATGTAAGAATAGTCTTATCTTTTGTAAATTAAAAAATAAATAATTTTTTTTAAGAATAGGTAATTGTTTTAAAAATATTCAAAAAAGACGTTTATTGTAAGTATTTTTGATTTACTTTAGTGGCCTATCTATATAGATGGGCATAAACTCAATACTTAATACCAAGTAAGAGAAAATATATAATGAATTTGATTCTCTATCATTTCTTTTACTAGCTTATTCTCGAGTTTAGATGGAAAATTGTATCAATCCTATTTATTCTTCAAATACTTGAAACGTAAATTTTATTTAAATTTATCTTTACTAACTAATTCATTGTGTAGATTTATCTTCATTAACAATAGATCTAGATAATATAAAAGTTCAACAAATTGCATATCTCATAGGGGTAGATCAGTGAACCATTTGCTGATGCAGCATTTGAGAACATAATTCATGTAAAACGTTCAACCATTGTCAAGTTTAAACAACTATGTAGATCTCGCAAACTTTGAAATTCCAAACATGAGTTCCAACTGAACGAATCGGGAAGACAACATGATCCGGTACCGACCTCAAAACTCGTCGACCTTGATAGAATCACGAGGCATATCGTAAGCATCCTTGGATCTTAGTTTCTTCACACCAGCCATGAAGCAGATCTTGTCTGACTTGTAGCTTTCCACACCCACTTGGGTAACTTTGACCCAAACCAGGACCTTCGTCTTCATGCCTTCTATTCCCGACAACTTCCCTCTTGATAGAGTACACTTGACGCGCTTAGCATATCGCAGCACTGAAGAATCTTTGAAGCTGATCTCACAAGCGGAAGGAAGGTGAACGATCAACTTTGATGTTGATTCATCGAACTCGTAGCATATGATGTTCCTGGGAAAAAGGCCTTGGGGTAGGCCATATTCGCGGAGGAGATCGGGTAGAGATTTTGGTGGTTTGCCTGTAGAAAATAAGACAACAATGAACCAATAAATACATCCTTTTGCTGTGGTTTAGTTAAATACAAATACGATATTGGAGGTTGACTAGTAATGAAAGCCAAATTAGTCATCGTAAACTTTACTGGAGATTTGCAAATTCGAATACGAAAGTCATCATACACTCACAAGCAACTTGTTAAGTTATTAACATGTGGCACAATGCAAAAAAAAAAAAAAAAAACTACCGAGCAACTAGTCTAATGACTCAATAGGCACTCTTCATCAAATTGTGGTAATAGGGGACTTCAACAAGTTCCATTCCAACTATGTTTATAGTAAATTACGGCCAAAAAGATAATCACAAAGATTGAGAAGAAAATAAAGTTGGAAATCAACATGTGGCCATGCATGTTAGTCACAACAATTTGGGGTTGTCTCAAGTTGCATATCGACAGTGTAAACTATAAGAACTAAAGTGAAACTTCAATTATTGGTATCGCAATCCAAGATAGTTGAGATTGATGGAAAATTGACAGCCCACGCACATGGAGCATTTCAACATACATGACCATTGACAGAAAAAATTTGAGTGTGAAATAGATTGTAGAGATCCCTGAAAAGAGAACATGTAAAATTTTAGGCTTCCTTTGATTCAATCAGTAAAGGGGGCCCTAAAACTATGGAATTTGCTAATCAACCAGAATGCCAAAACAAAATTGGTCTTTAAAGACAGCGGGCCAATCCATATGATAATTAATCCCATAAATCTAAAATGATCAAGGTTTAAATGTCAGTACACTTCTAAACAAAGATATCCAATGAATTCCTTATGTCTGCACATAAGCACGAGATATTCAATTTACCATGGTCCATGGAGCATACATGTGTAACATACGATAAATGCCAATTATAGATAATAGTTCATCAAAAGTTTATTTTAAAGAAAAGGAATACAAGAAAAGAACTACATTACAGTATTGATGCCGGTGAATGCTATGAGCATAGGTAACATAGTATTTGCGTAAGCTGACAATGGATGGCATCCGATCGGATTGCCATATAGTGCATATACAGAAGTATTGACATTCTGTAAGAAAAATAATTCACCAGCCACTTACTAGATTACAAGTACAAACGCTGTAAGTTCTAAGTTGGGGGAAAAAAATCAAAGTACAATTACGCATAATTGGTGTTCCTTTTCAAGAGACTTAATCATCATCATGTGATTTTTGTAGTTATCGACATAATCTCACACCAAAGTCAATAAGGTTTAGCTTCTCTTTAACCCATCAAATAACATTCCTCTCCATCTAACATAATAATTTTTTGCCAACAGATCAATTTTTGGTTAATCATCTCTATTTGGATTATAACAAACATCTCGATTTCTGGTTTATTCCCAAAGATCATGTTGAGTTAAACAAAAAAAGCTAATATAGTTTGGGTGAGCTAACCAAAGCTTAAAGCAATGCATTACACGTTACATGCATACGCAAGTAGTATATGTGATATGGTAAAGCCATGTATATTGAACTGCTATTTCATTCAGTTTTGTAGTAATTTTAGAAGTTAGTAATTACTGAAGCCTATAAAGCCTATACTGGTTTAAACAGCAAAAATATGATTATCCACCAACCCTAATCCAACATCAACAAGTAGTTCAAACAAGATCATACTAATAAAGCACTCTGCTGTAAATTTACAATGTCGTATGGTAAAATTTGTTTAATCAATCATATCTCTATAAGAAACATCTCAAAACTCCAAGCGAAGAAACTCTCAGATATGAAAACAGAGATACTTCAGAGTCCAGTGAAATAAAAATGATAGATTAACAAAAACAAAACTAACTTTAGCAGAAAGGGCAAGCTAGCATGGAAATCAAGCAATCAGTAGTTGGGGTTCTTAAAGCAAAAGGACATTTCAACCAACGAAAGCTGCACTCTACCTTGTATTAGATAATCACTAAAAAAGTTGACAAGGAAAGTTACATGAGAGGTGAAGGATTGAGCATCTGTAGCATATCTTGTACTGAATCAGAATTACAAAAAAATAATAAGAAGAAAGATCTTGGTGCCTTACATCAACAAGGGAAGTTGAAAATTGATGGCAAAGCAATGGTATAGAATCCCTCACCTTTCAGCTTGTCAAAGAGCCATTTAGCCTTCTCCTCCACTGTGCTTGAAAAAGCGCTGATGAAGTCAAGATCAGATCATCATAAGACATCAATCGAGAAAAGATCGGATTAAAAAGGTAAACGCAGGCATGCATGCGATTTCTCCCTTGTATGAACCAGAAAAGGGCAAAAACCAGAATGTAAAAGACTCAAGCATCACGGTTGTGTGGCGAACATCGGAAATCTGATCCACGAGATGACCTAAAAAAATCCCTTGGATTGGGCTAGGGAACATCCTGGATCTCAACACGCACACTACTCTTCCTCCGCTCAAGATCGACATTTGGGCGAAAATGCTTTCTTTTACACCGCTTCTTCCATGAGATCAAAGAAACCGGTAGGGCTCACAGAGAAAATCTGAGAAAATATGAAAAAGGAAAGGTTCTGCTTACAGAAAGGTCATCGCTCATGGAGGAAATCTTCGCTTTGGCTTAAAAATGACCGGAATGCGAAGAAGGCCTCCTCTTCTCACCCAAAGGGAGGAGTTGGAGGAGATGCGGTGTGGTTGGACGGAGAAGCAAGGGCGTTGTGTCTCGATCCTGATCGAGAGAGGAAGGGGCGTCGATCTAGGAGGGGGAAGAGGGAGATGAGGCTGAGAGAGATGGTTGGAGGTTTAGGTTTAGGTTTAGGCTGAGAGAGATGGTCGGAGGAAGGGGCGCGATATTGGTTTAGGTTTGGAGGGAACGAAATGTTGCAAATTTTGGCTGGTGGGAAAATTAAATTATTTTTTTTTGGTTCATTAACATCGGGTTTTAAAAACCGCTGTTAAAACCGGTGTCTATTAACGAAAAAAAGGCGCTCATAGACATCGGGCTAAAAAACCGATGTCTATGAGCGAAAATCTGCGCTCATAGACACCGATTTTTGGAAAAAACGGTGTGAAATAGTCAAAGACATCGGTTTTTGCTTAAAACCGATGTTGTTCCACTGATGTCTATGAGCGTTTTTCTTGTAGTGAAATATTAACAACATAAGTAAAGAACAAGCATACTAGAATTTTTACATGAGAATAAGTCAATAGTAATGTGATCAATAATGAACTCAACATGCCACAAAATGAAACTAAACTACATTGGAAAACAAGCTAGATCAAAATCTAACTAATTAAAATAAAATGCAAACAAGCTGAAATAAACTAGGACTGAACTTAAACAAGAAACAAGTATGTACCTATGTACAACTCCCCCAGACTTGGACATTTCATTATTCCAATGAAATCAATAAGGTGGTGGAGGATGATGGTGTGGGTGGTGAAACGACACAGGAAGGTATGACACATGGGACAATAAGCAGGATTTGGAAAGCGTAGCTTAGGAGGGAATCTAGGTATTCCTGGTAGGTTGCTAATATTTTTGTGATACTAAAAGTGTGTGGCAACATACTACCTAGTAATGTCAATGGAGCCCCTAAAATCATGCATTCTATCCCGCTCATCATAATAATGATTAACAAATTTCAAGATTTTTCCTTGAAATTTTCTCATCTCTTGAAAATGATAGCGGACTACTTCGAGTTGTTCTTGTATCAATGTATAATGCCCTCTAGCAAGCGCTAGGTGGTCATATGCCCCTCATGAAGAGTGTCCAAAGATGCACAAAAATTAGAATAGAATCTAGATTACTCCTATCACCATACATAAATGAATGTCTTTCTAGCTCGGAGTGTCTGGCCGGCTCTAGGTATCTAGCGGACGAGGGCTGAGGGTGCTCCTCGGGAGTTGGAGCATACTCGGGTGCTAAGTCCTTAATGACCCATTTGGGTGGGTTTTTAATTGAGGTTCAATCAGGGTTAGGTAGGGGTATAGTAAACCGATTCCTCCTCACGAAACCATACTCATTTTCGTCTCGACATATCATTTTCATTACCAAACAAGTTTCTAAGTCTATCTTATTGTTACCATGTAAGACATCTAGACTATATTGTAAGTATCCTAGATTAGTTTTGATGTGATAAATCGAGTTAAGTTAGACTCTTCAGTTTTGATCCCTTGTGTCTAAATGAGGAAAGACTTAAGAATACAAGAAGTCGAGCGGAAGATGCAATGAGCAAGAATGATGACACAAGAAGTGAATCAATGGGCCTAGTGCATTCGAGGGATGAAAACGTATAGAAGGGTACACCAATGGATGAGAAGGATGTGTGCAATGCTTTCAAAGGATGAGAAGCCAAGGAGGAAGACTACTCTAGGAGAAGGTAGGAGTTGGGTTCAGGTGAGCTCAACTCTAGTGCCAGGAGAATCATCCAAGCGACTAGACGAGTTATCTTCTGAGCTGACTAGGTCCAGACACCTAGACTAGGTCCATGCGCTTAGAGTCCAAGTGCCCAAATCAGGTCTAGACACCTGGACTGTTCCACCATGTCAGCAAGCTATTGGTCGAAGAGGATTAGTATGGAATCCACATCAACCGACTTTAGGTGTCTGGATTGGGTCCAAGTGCCTGGGAAGCCTTGATCCATTGGAAAGAATTTATTTCATAGTGGATTGAGTCAACCAAGTCCTAGGACCTGGATCGGATCTAGGTGCCTGAGAAGCACCACATCAGCAAGACCAATAAACTATAAATATAGCCATGGTGCTTGAAGTTTGGAGAACACAACTTGTACTTTCATTTTTTTTTATTATATTTTTGTTATTCTATGCTTTCAATGTCTATAAAGAGGATACTTTGCTTGTTTTGAAGGAGATATTTTTATTAGAGCTTTCACTACCTTGGATTAGGAACACCCTAGATTACAAACCAAGTAAATCTTTGTTTCTTCCTTCAATTAATTTTTTTTATTGTTTTTAACTAATTAAGTGTATCCTTGCTAAGATTGATAGCAAGAGAAGATTCTAACTTTTATTGCAAGGATATTCGCCCCCTTTCTAGCCGGCCTACTTGGACCTATAATTGGTATTAAAGCCCAACTAATTTAGAAGGACTAACTGCAGCTAAAGTAAAAGAAAGATGGTCAGATTTAGCATCCACCCACCAGTATTTGAGGGGGAGTTCACATTTTAGAAGTGACATATGGAGGTTTTTTTTCAAAACTAATTTTAATATTTTATTAACAATTAAATGTGGTTTTGAAGTGCCCAAAAGCAAAGATAAAAAAGAACTCGAGGAGCATTGTTGGACTAAAAAGCAATGAAATGAATTTATAGCAAATGGTATGGTCAAGTTTCATCTTCTAAGTGTGTTGACTGCTTAAGAACTTGAAAGAATTGACAACTACAATTATGCAAAGAACTTTGAAAAAAGTTCTTGGGATTCCATGAAGAACAAAAGGATGCAAAATCTGACTCTTCGATGGATATCGATTCGTCTTCAAAAGACTCCGAGACCAAAGAGATTGTAGGAACAACACTAATAGCTAAACACCTACCTAAAGGCGATGAAGCCACATCGGAAGCGAGCAACGATGAAGGGTGATTGTCTACCTATGAGTCTGATATGGTAAGTAGGGTACGTAACCTTCTTTCCGATCAACTATATGAATGTACCAAAATGTTGTCTAGATCTCTATATAAAACTAGGTCAAAATATTTAGATTAAAAGAAAAACTATACATGCCTAGTTGAAAATTTTGACAAACTTAAGAATGAAAATGAAAAAATAAAAGAGAAAATAGAATTATGAAAAAGTACTCTAAATGCTCAAACTCGAATTTCTCATGATTTTCAAATTTCAGAAATTAGAAATGACTTAATTAGTATTTAAGAAATCATAGGGGTTAAATTATAAAAGTGCCTAAAAAGAATATTATAAGATTTTTTTGATAAATATAGTAGTTAGAAATCTATTTTGGATTCCTAAATCATGTTTAGTTACTTAAATTAATTTTATATGCTATTCATATTTTCTATTGAAATTTTTTGCTATGAACAAAGAAGATATTATCTACTAATAGAAAAATTATTTTAAATTTTTTGACTAAGATATTATTTTTTTAAAATATTTCTTTCTGAAAATAATTTTTATAATTAAAAATATTTCAAAAATTAATTTTAAAAACACTTAATTTTTTTTGTGATAAGAAATTATGTTTTCTATTAGAATAAAACTTTTTGTGATTTTTAAAAACATATATCATTTTTATGAATTTTCTTTTAAAAAGGTAATTTTAATATTTAAAATATTTCAAAGATTAATTTTAAAAACACTGATTTGTTAACTAAAGATGATTATATTCTAATGTTTAAAAAAAATCAGAAAAATTTTTAAAAGTCAAAATCTATTTTTAAACATTTAAATTTAAAAATCACTATTTAATTAAAAAATTATTTATTCTGGATTAAATACAAATATTTTGTTTGTGAAAATTTTTCTTTTAGTTCGATTAGTTATTCTTAATATTGGAAAAAAAAATCATGATTTTTTAAAACATAAAAATTATTTTTAAAGAAATATAGAATTAATTTTAAAAAATTACTATCATTAAAAAATGATTTCAGTAAAAATCCCATGTTTTTGAATATTCAGCTTAAAACCCCTATAAAAAATTTACAACATTTTTCTAACTTGTTTGTAATTTCTCTAATTTTTTTATGTGATCAAAGGGGGAGAAATATGGAGGTATTACTTTTTTCTTGTATTTATTACAACTTATTATTTGTAATAAATTGCAAATTTATTTGTTTTAGAACAAATTTTTATTTTGTTTATTTTACCCTAACTTGACTTGGATTGATGCACATAAAAAAAAGGGAGATTATAAGTATCATGGATTAGTTTTGATGTGATCAATTAAGTTAAGTTAGATTGCGATTTTCATCCTTTGTGTCTTAGTGTATAGGGACTTAGGAATACAACAAGTCGAGTGAAAGATGCAGCGAGTGAGAAGGATGTCATGAGAGTGAGTCAACGGGTTAGGTGCATCCGAGGGATGAGAAGCTATGGAAGAGTACACTAGTAGACAAGAAGGACGCACGCAACACTTCCGAGGTATAAGAACTTGGAGAGGAAGACTGCTCAAGGAGAAAGCCGAAGTTGGGTTTGGGTGAGCTCAACTCTAGATGGCCGAAGAAACACCCAAGCGATTGTACGAGTCAACTTTTCAATTGACTGGGTCTAGGCACTCGGACCAATTCTAAGCACCCTGAGTCTAGGCGCCAGGACAAGGTCTAGGTGTTTGGATTGTTCCACCACGTCAATAAGACATTGGTTAAAGAGGATCAGCACGTAGTCCACGTCAGCCGACTTAGGCACCCAGGAAGCCTTGATCCACTAGAAAGAAGTCGTTGCGGAGTGGATCGAGTCTAAGCGTTGATACTGGTCTAGGTGATCGGGAAGCTCCACATCAATAAATAGCTAGTTACGACTAGTAAACTATAAATAGAACATTGGTGCTCAAAGTTTGTAGAACACAACTTATACTTTCATTTGTAATTTTGTTTTTATTGTTCTATGCTTTCACTATCTATTTCAAAAGAATTTTTTTATTGGAGCTTTCACTGCCTTGTTTAGCAACCTTCCAGGTTGCAAAGAAAGTAAATCTTTCCCTATTCCTTTAATTAATATTTTTATTACTTTTAACTAATTAA
>JBBMJZ010000010.1:8442460-8453537 GCA_037833815.1 Zingiber zerumbet | reverse complement strand
ATTAGTAGTGCAGTTAAAAACAAAACAAATGAACAACTTGAAAAGAAGAGGCCAAAAGAGTTATTTGGTTACAACTATGGAGGTTGTTAATTCAAGGCAAGTAAACACACTAAAGATCTCTTTTTTTTTTTTTTGAAGGCGGAGAAGCCTTTTACACTCGTTGGAAGCACAAAAGGTAACTAGAAAATGAATACAGAGTTGTTCATCTAGTTCCTAAGTCCAGGGGTCTTTTTATAACCACTGGAAAAAGTTATCCGTGGTTGGAAGGAGCCTCCAACAGACTGGAAGGCGCCTCCAGCGAGACATCAAAGGATAAAACTTTATCATTTGACAACGGCTAAACTTAGCTTGGTCGAAGGCGTCTTCCATAAGGCTAGAAGGTACCTTCGTATTATTCATTGAAGGCGCCTTCTAGCCATGAAAGGCGCCTTCCACAGTGAAGGTGCAGAGGCGCCTCGGAGGCGCCTTCAACTCCCTTTGAATGCATTTTTAGTCTTCTTTTGCTCTCCTGCTGCTCCGATCGCCTCGGTGATGTCGGCCAATCAAAATAGGACTCAGCCGAACCCAATTTTCGACCTTCTTCTCGAGCAGTCTTCCGCTTCGGCTTCTTGTCCCTCGGACCGCCGCGCGTGTCCTTCTCGTCCGCCGGTGTACTCTTCCACAGCTGCTCGTCCCTCGGACGCATCAAACCCGTCAGTTTTCTCCCGTGCTGTCCTTCTCGATAGCCGAGTCTTTCGCTCGACTTCCTGTGTTCCTAAGCTTCTACACACTTAGACATAAGATTAAACACCAACAGAACCTAACATGACTTGGTTGATCATATCAAAATTACCACGGGGTACCAACAGTAGCTAGCTTCTAGGCACGATAGTCTTCTATTTCTAACTAAAGGAGGCAACTCTTTCTTCTTTGAGTTCTTCTTCTTCCTTTCACTCTCTCTCTATTGATTACTAACTTGAGCATCGGAGGGGCTGCGCCAGAGAAGCCAGCCCGATTCTAATTCTTATTACTTTCTCATATCCACGAGGTGATACGAGAGTAGAGGACTTGTTGAGAAGGAGGAGCCCAAGCAAGTAGAAAAGGGAACCATCAATACCTATAATGTCTTTCCCAGAAATGGTTGAACACCAAAAATACTATTCTGAATAACTACGGTCCTAGAAACAAGAAAGAATCTCACCAAAATAATCTCTTTATCTCATACCAGCTAGTGATAGAACCAGACACTAGAACAATGTTGACTTTCCACAGTGTGACATCAATGGTGTACATTTATAGTGCGCTGTTAATAATAGTTTTCACAGTACGCGCAATCATGTGCACTGCAAATATTACTATACTTATACAAATAACATTGTGTAAAAAATCATACGTTGTTAAAACAATTATTAACAGCGCACTTTTGTGCACTGTTGAAAATATTACAAGATTTTAAGAATTAAAATTTAACCGCGTAAGAACTTACGTGCTATAACAGCAATCCAACTGTGCAGATTTTTTTAAGCAATTTTTTTATGCCTTTAATAAAACGACACTTGCCCCAAGCCCTTGACCCTGGAGCAGAGATCCTCTGGTCCAAACAAATGGATTAGGAGATGGACTACTTACAGTTACGATTGGATTGTAGCTACGATCCGGTCGTAATTAGTTACGATCTCTCCCTGAGTTGATTGTCCCCTCTAGATTATAGTTGCCGCATCCCCACTGCCAAGGATGTAGGTTTATGTTTATGACAAAACAAAGAGACACGTAAATGTGAAAATGGTGACTTTTTATATAAATATTTATATGCTGTTTTGTTGGATAAATAATTGGTGTGGTGTAAAACGATTGATAAGCTAAGAAACAATTTTATTATGCTCTCCTCAAAATTTTAAGGTAAGCTTTGCTAGAAATCTAATGGCTCGTGCTACATCTAAAAGATGATCGTGTTAGCATTCAACTAACCTATTTTGTTAAAGAGGGTAAGTGCGAGATCGATGAAAAATGGTATCATTATTATTGAAAAGTTTTGCAAAGAACCATTATTAGCTCTTTTGTTATGCAGCCATATTGATGTTTAACCTAAGCAAAGAAATTCATAATGATGGATTGAGTTTCAAATTTGTGTTGCATAAGGTGTATTCAAGCATAACGATCAACAATGGCTAAAAAATAACGAGTACTAAAGTAAAAATGAATTTTACGAGGTCCTCAAATATCATAATATATTAAATTAGAAGATTTATGAGTATGAAAGATGCAAAGGCTAAAAGGCTAAATGAAATTGTCTTGTGAAATGACAAGCATCACCAATATTATTAAAATTGAAAGAAATTTATGAAATAGTTTTAGATAGTAATTGAAGTGGGGTGAATGAAAGGATGTTCAAGATGCTTATCCGATTGGATATGTGATGAACAACATTGGACCCATGTGGTTATTATTGTATCCAACAGAATTTGTATATCTTCATAATAATATGATATTATATATTTTGTGCCTAAGTTAATTTTCATGGTTTTATTTTTAGGCTCTATCTAAAATACCTCGTACCAATAGAGATATTTTCATCCATTTAAAGCCCATGATTTTTTCCATGTCTTTTCAATATGAGACTTTAATTGTATCCCGAACAATCCTCTCTTCAAACTAAGGACCAACATTACTCTCATGGTCTGGGTTTTCCCGCAAGCATCCAATCACTCTTAAATTACTTCAAGCCTCCATACAAGCATCCAGACACTCTTGGCCTGCTTCTGGTCTCCCTGAGAGTATCCGATCACTTCTGACCTCCTCGCAAGCATCCAATTACTCTTGACTTACTCCTAGTCTCCTTGAGAGTGTCCGGTCACTTCTGACCTAGTCCAAACCTCCTCTCAACTTCATTCAAGGTCACCCTACATGACATCCATGGTTCTGATACTATTTTTTTTGGACCAAAGGAATTTAGATATCTCCACAATTGTATGATATTGTCCACTTTGGGCCTAAGCTCTCGTGGTTTTATTTTTGGACTTTACCCAAAAGCCTAATACCAATAGAAATATCTTTCCTTTATGAACCTATGATCTTTACTATATGTTTTTAATGTGGGATTTTGTTTACAACACCAATAATCCCCCGCCAAATGAAGGACCATAAGCCCACCTTAAGCAGAAAACAAATTCATTTGACGTCTAATCCTTGATCTACTAGGTATTTCTGCCCTCAATCTAACCGACCTACTAGGTCTTCTTGCCTCTCGGTTCATCCGACGTACTAGGGCTTTCTTGCCCCTCAATCCAACTGACTTACTAGGCCTTCCTTATCTAGCCACAACTAGAGCTTCTCCACCTGGCTGTCCACCAGGACTTCCTACCTCCGGACATGGGACTTTCTTTGTTCGAGATCAATATTTTACTCACATAGATCAATTAGATCATAACTTTTATGCATAGTCTGCGGTTAAACTTTCTTGACTTAGAATGAAGCTTGTTGTCGTTACCTGATCCATGTCAAGATTTGCTCCTATCACGCTCTTGGTTGCTATATATCACAAACCCTTCTCCATGAGAAACTTCATTGCATATTTTCTTCCTTTGGTGAAAACCAAGCAACGGTTGTGATCTCCTCCAATTTAAGAGTTTCTTTATCCCATATCAAAGTAGTATCCAAATTCTCATATGTAGGAGACTAAGGTAGAGAATTTAGCAACATCTGCGCCTTGTCTTGTTCCTTGATCTTCACATCGACTCACTTCAACTCACTCACGATCTGGTTAAATAAGTTGATTTGTTGGCTTAGATCAGTTTCCTTTGTAGTCTTGAGTCTGCATAACTTTTGCTTGAGATACAATTCATTTGTTAATGACTTTAAGATGTACAAAGTTTCTAACTTTTGCCAAACTGTGACAAGTAACTCCCTGTCCATGATATAATATATCACATCATCCATAAGATAAAGTCTGATTATTGTCACTGTCTTCGTCTGAAGTTCTTCCCAATTTGATCTCTCTCAATGCTTTCTAGTTTCTTTTCTCCTAGTTCTTTCACCATGCTTTGTTGCACCAACAAGTCCTTGACCTTTTATGTCATAATTTTCTGATTCTATCAAACTTTGTAGAAGACACCGCCGATATATTGAAGAAATTTGTCAAAATCTCGCTCTGATGCTAATTATTGTGCACAAAGGAATGGCAACAGTTATAGATTCCTAGCTAGTAAGGTATTACAAACTATTACTCTATTGGCCTATTTCAATCGTTTTATTTGTAGTTAAATCTTATATTACACAAAAATCAAAGTAAAATACGACATTACAATCTAAGGCTAGTGTAAATTTGCTTTGCTAATGGAAAACAAATTCAATTTAAAATTCGGAACATGGAGTACATCATCAAAATCATATCATTATGTAATTTTATGGATCAAATGGAATTAATTTTAGCGTGACCTCCATTTGATAGTTGCACATTAGTATGTTTTTGAATCTTAGATTCACTACTTTAACATTAGAAATAATTTAAAAATTCATGGGCTTCCAACCCTTTAGTTTGACATTCATTCCATGGTAACTATGTCCAAGAGAAAATCCATGAATAAAAAGCAATGATCAATAGTATGTCCGTCTATATCACAATGAGTGCTAGTACTTTTTTATTGGTTGATCTATTTAAGTTACCAATTGACTTGTTCGACATTTTTGACTTGTGTCAAATTGATAACATGAAGCCTGTTGGTATCCAGCTTCCCAACTACCTTAATCTCTCTTTCATGTTGTAAGATGAGGGGCATGAACTTTTTTCACATGCAAGGTAAGGGATTCATCATGAGTGATCGGATCTTTTGGGGAATTACATGACTCATTCTTTTTCTTCTCTTTAGTAAGTCATTTGAGACCACCACAAGTGCGAGTGATCGGGTCTTGATAGTTCATCCCAAAGTGTCTTCATCTTGGTGTAATAGATTGATAAAGGCTGATCTCTTTATCAAAGTTCTATAATTTATTGTATTTTAAAAATCTGAGTGTTATTCTCTTGTGAGAACCTATCATGTAGGTGACTGTATACTTCGGCTGCAAATTCTATATCAATAATACTACTTGTAATTTTAGAATCAACAGAATTAAAGATTCCTAAAAATATCATGTGATTGCGTTAAATTTCTATACTGAAAACTTATAGTCAATTGTTAATGATGACTTGATTCTTCTATTAATAAAGTCAATTTTATTCTTGACACTTAGAGTTATTTATATCATACGATTTCATTGTTCATAATTATTTCTGTTGAGGGGTTTAGAAATCAATACCAAACTAAAATGATCAGAATTGTGCAATAAAAAAAAAATAAAAAAAAAAATAAATAAATAGTGCAAGAGGATCATATTGGTTGCTCTTTAACTTTCTTTTCTCATTATTATAGTAGTATATATTTTTAATACAAATATATATGCAAAGTACAATAATTAAATCTATTTTAACAATACAAAGGAAACCATCTATCCTAATTGATTCTTTTAATCCCTAATAAATAGAATTAATTTTATATAAAACAGAAATAAATTTAACTCACTAAAGAAATTAAAAAAATAATGATAAATAAAATCCTTTCTTCATTACCTAGCACAAAAGTTTGTCAAACAAAACAAAAAAAAAACAATACTAGAGTTTTTTTTTAATCCAAGAAACTTGATTGAAAGTTTGCTATGGCGTTTCCAGCGTTCTCTCCGCAGTCATCCAAACGGAAGTTTGTAATTTCACCTCTGCTTCCTCTGCATCATATAACAAGTCTGTTTCTGCCTGAATGCTCTATGATTTCTTCTTAACCATACTAATCACGGCGAGCCCTGGCTGATGCTGTTAAACCAGGCTCTAGGTCATCTCCTTATTCTTGTATGAATAGTGAAGAAGGTTACTACGTGAAACTGAAAGATCTGTTGCACAGCTCATGATGTTCCATTCTTGTTGCACCATATTACTTTGCTGAAATAGGTGCATTACTGTCTCATCCTCAGATTACAAAGCATATATGTGATGTTAAGGTTCACTACATCCTATAGTTGAGAACGTCCTTGGTGTTTATCTTAAGACCAGCAAGAGTGAATTTTAACTTGGGTTGTGACAGGGGAAATCCAAACTGAAGCAGTGAACATAACTTTTACCATAAAGATCAGTCTAGGTTAGGCATTTTTAACAAGGAAGTTGCCTGAGCTTTCCCATCTACAGGATATTGAGCCCTGCAGATTTTGTGCCGGGACGTGTAGTAAAATATAGTGGAAACCTAATCTGAAATTTAAAAGGTGGATATTTCCCTCAGTAACCATTACATTTCTATTCCTGAATAACTGAAAAATAGTTTGATGAAAATCCTTCAAGCAAAGACTCCAAACGAAAGACCATTTGTTAGTAGGTGCGATATCCATCCAATGTGTTTTGTCGAAGCAAAGACTCATTGTAAGGTTTACTCGCAGTAGATCTTCTGAATTTGTAGATTGATAATCCCTAAATCATCCATATTAAGCCTGGTAACAAAACTTCATTCTGCCTGGTATCTCGCTGATGATGTTGTGGAATTGCAACTATGCCAAAAGAAGTCTGATTATCCATTTCCCGGATTTCCACCAATTTTGGCATCAGAAAGAAATATGATTGAGACAGTGTTTAATAAAGTACTGTGACTACCCAATGGGAAAAGGTTAACTTACCAAGGATGTAATCTTGCTACAACCTTCTCTTATGACGTTGTTATGATATTTCCTGCTAGGTTTTCAAGATTGATAAATCTTATTTATCTAACTTGAATGGTTTAGGTGCTTCTTTATTGGTTCAATCTGAAACATTGATTTAAAAAAAAAAAAAAAGCATCTAATGAAGAGGTATTGTGTCTTTTGAAAAGGGATGTAATCTAGATCATCCAATTCAAATTGGATAGATGAGATCTAATTGAACTAAGAGGTTCTTATACCCTTTCATTTGGTAAAAATAAGATCCCTCACATTCTTATTTTTCATTTCAATTC
The DNA here is from genome assembly GCA_037833815.1 of Zingiber zerumbet. Classification (NCBI taxonomy): domain Eukaryota; kingdom Viridiplantae; phylum Streptophyta; class Magnoliopsida; order Zingiberales; family Zingiberaceae; genus Zingiber; species Zingiber zerumbet. Next base: position 8,446,557 of record JBBMJZ010000010.1, on the reverse strand, counting down.
AAAGTAAAGCAAACATTGCATTTTATATTTGCATTTGGAGAGTTTGAGAAGCTTCTTCATTCAGAGATCTTGCGATTTAAAGTATTGCTATCGCAAGATAAAGTCATTATATCTTGGGAGACGATTGTTGTGTTCCGTGAGCACCATATGCAGGGCAAATTCTTCTTAAAGAGATAAAGTCTAACTCTAGCATTGACTTCACCAAAGCGGTGTTATACCATCATTTTTCCCACACTCAGATTGCACCACCACCAAACCCAACAATTTTAAGACAAATTTTTTCCGTACAATCTTGATTGATTCATCATTAACAGCTCGTGTTCCACATGTGCATGGTGAAAAATAGGTACCGATTTCAAGAGATGACAGCAAAAGATGTTATTTTACCTAACCACGTTAAACCTTGCAAAGTTCTTACGTGAAGATGCCCCCTTGATATCTTAAGGCGAGACTAATAAAGGAAAGAAGACAACATATGATGCTTAGGGGCATAATGACTTCTTATGTCAAAATTATATCCTCAATAGCTTGGAGAATACGTTATACAACGTATATAGTCCAATGTCAACTGCAAAAGAGCTATGAGAATCACTTGAAAGGAAGTACAAAATAGAAGATGTCAGACTGAAAAAATTCATTGTCGGTAAATTCATAGACTTCAAAATAATTAATTCCAAAACTGTGATAACTCAAATCCAAGAGTTGTAGTTGATCCTACATAATTTGCATGTCGAGAGCATGATAATGAATGAGTCCTTTTAAGTTGCCACAATAATTGAGAAACTTCCACTTTCATGGAGGGAATTCAAAAATTATCTAAAGCACAAGCAAAAGGAGATAGAACTTGAGGATCTGATTATAAGACTGCGGATTGAAGATGACAATCGCTAGTAATCAGGCAAAAATGTCTATATTTAGAAAGGAAAATCTAATAGAACCAAACATTGGCAAGAAAGAAAGTATCCTGGCAAAGGGCAGAGTCAAGGGAGAGCCAAGGAGTTCCAAGGAATATATCACAACTATGACAAACTGAATCACAAGGCCAAAGACTGTCAACATCCAAAAAAAGTCACTTAAGTGCACATGATTGAAGATAAGTCGGTGTTAATAAACATGTCAGGATCAAACCTTACTGCCATTGTATTTGAAGTCAACTTGGTAGATAATCTAAGGTAGTGGTTGGTCGATACTAGTGCCACACGACACATTTACTCTGACAAGATCCAGTTTTCAACTTATACCCCTAGTAATGGGAGAAAACTAATCATGGGTAATTTTACAACTTCAAACATTGTTAGTCTTGGTAAGGTAGTACTGAAGATGATGTCAGGCAAAGAAGTGACACTAATCAATGTGCTTCATGTTCTTGACATCCAAAAAAATCTAGTGTCAAGGTTGGCTTTTGTCAAAGCTGGTTTATAGTGTTTGAGTCAAATAAGTATGTATTGACAATAAATGGTTAATTCATAGGCAAAGGGTTCATAGAGAATAGTCTATTTAAAATGAATGTAATGGTTGTACACTGTGAATTTAATGGTAATAAAATTATAAATTCTATTTATTTGGTCGAATGTTCTAATTTATGGCATATTAGACTTGGATATGTAAATTATAATACTTTGTGACACTTGTGAATGTGAGAAAATTTTATTCTCAACTTATTGAAGAAAGAATACAATGTACAATTATATACCAAAATAGTACAGCTATTCTAGGAAACTGAATTAATGGTGCGATTCTAGGAAACTAATTCACTGAAGCTATTCTAGGAAACTAAATCAATGGTGCAATTCTAGGAAACTAAATCAATCAAAAACAATTAAAAATGATACATACAATCATATAGAATATTGTGAAATATTCTGTATATACTACCATATCTTTCAACACTCCCCCTCAAGCTGCTTGTAGATGTCTTCCATAGCTAGCTTGTTTACTAGAACCTCAAACTATTTTTTGTGCAACCCTTTGGTGAGTATATCAGCTACCTATTGAGTGGTTGGTACATATGAAACATAGATTAGGCCACCCTCAATTTTCTCCTTGATGAAGTGTTTGTCAACTTCAATATGCTTTGTTCTATCATGTAAAACTAGATTATGGGCAATTGAAATTCTTGCTTTGTTATCACAATAAACTTTCATTGGTAATGCAAATGATATCTTCAAGTCATCTAGTAATCTCTTTATCCAAATTGCCTCACAAATTCTATATGCAAGAGATATAAATTCTGCCCCCGCACTACTTCGAGCGACAACACTTTATTTTTTACTTCGCCATGTAACAAGGTTCCCCCCAAAGAATATACAATATCCTGACATTGATCGTCTGTCAATAATACTACCAGCCCAATCCGCATCACTATAGACTTCTATTTGTAGGTTGTCGTGCTTTCTAAACATCAAACCTTTCTCAGGGGTTCCTTTGAGATACCTTAATATTCTGTATACAACATCAAAGTGTTCCTGTCCTGGTGAGTGCATATATTGGCTTACCATGCCTACTGCAAATGCTATGTTAGGATGAGTATGTGATAGGTAGATTAATTTCCCTACCATCCTTTGAAAATTTTATCTTTCAATCACATCTTCAGGTTTAGCAGGATTAAGTTTTAGATTTGCTTCAATTGGAGTTTCAGCAACTTTGCATCCCAGAAACCCCATCTCTTTAAGTAGATCTAAAATGTATTTTCTTTGGTTCACAAAGATTCTTTCCCGAGACCTTGTAAATTCCATACCTGGAAAATACTTGAGCTGCCCTAGGTCTTTGATCTCAAAATCTCATGCCATCTTTCTCTTCAAATGTAACAATTCTTCAATATCATCTCCTGTTAAGATAATGTCATCCACATAGACAATAAGGATGGAAATTTTACCTTTATCAGAGGTTTTATAGAACATTGTATGGTCAACTGGGCTTTGAAAGTATCCATAGCTTTTTACAGCTTTCGTAAAACGTTCGAACCAAGCTCTTGAAGATTGTTTAAGGCCATATAAAGACTTTCTTAGTTTGCAAACTTTTCCACGGTCGAGACACTCTCTAAATCCTGGTGGCAAGTTCATAAGCACCTCCTCTTCTAACACTCCATTTAGAAAGGCGTTCTTGACATCTAATCGGTGTAAGGGTCCGTTACAATTGGCAGCTACAAATAATAATACACAAATAGAGTTTATTTTTGCAACTGGAGCGAGCGAAGGTCTTTTGGTAGTCCAATCCATATGTTCGTGTAAACCCTTTGGCCAGAAGTCTTGCTTTGTATTTTTCTACTTCTCCATCTGCTTTCAATTTTACTATGAACATCCGACTTTATGATCACTAGGTGGATCTATAATTTCCTATGTTCCAATTTTCTTTAGAGCATTCATCTCTTCCATTACTGTTGATTTCCAGTCTGGATAATTAAGTGCTTCCTGAATATTCCTTGGTACAAACAAGTCAGTAATTTTGGATATAAAGGTTGTATACCTTGTTGATAGCTTACTATAGGATAAATATTTGGAAATTGGATAGTCAGTACCCAAGCTTTTTCCTTTCCGATTAGCTATGGGAATATCAAGATCAATAGACGGGTTATTAGGACTAGAAACATTATCATAGACAGATAATTTATCTTGACTAGGAATATTTGTTGAAGAAGAAGTGTTTAGAGTACCTGAATCTTCTCTAGGTTCATTATCCAAGGTGCTAGATTGATCCTGTGCTAAAAGAGTAGTAGGCTCTCTACTCTTTTGATGATTCTTTCTCCTCGTATAGACATGGAACTCTAAATTATGTTCCTTTGGAACTTCATATAGTACTTCTCCCCCTTGGTAAAATCAGAAATGCTAGGCAAAATGGAACTAGGGATAGTAGTTTCATTTCTATTTTCACTGTATAGGTTTTGGTAGAGGTAAAGTAGTGGGAATAATATTCCAAAAATTTTCTTCTCGTTGGTTAGTAACAATAAAACAAGATAAAATTTATTTAAGTATAGATGATGATATAGTAGGAGATAGAGCTCAATGGCGTAAAAAAAAAGGTAGATCCGCTACCTTAGCGGCCCCTCTAGCACCGGCCCCACAGATATGGAGGGAGGTTCATGCAGGTACACAGGTCAT
>JBBMJZ010000010.1:8418093-8435777 GCA_037833815.1 Zingiber zerumbet | reverse complement strand
GATCTACGCCAAAAGCAATGGAGACAACAAATGTACAGCCGTCAATGCGGACAGTCGGGATGCCAGAGCTAGGTGTGGGGGATGCTGGTCGCTGGAGGCGACTGCGACAGTGGCATCCGGAGGTGGCAGCGCTGGGCGCCAGAGGCGCTGACCGCCCAAGGCGGCTAGGGTAGTGGCTACCGAAGGCAGCGCTGGCTACTGGAGGCGACAGATGTCGCTAAGGGCGGCAATTGCCGCCAACGGCGGCTACTGCCGCTGGGACGGCGAGAACCGCCAGAGGCGAGGCCCACTAGGGGCGTCACTGGCTAGGATCCAAGGCGCTACTAGCGTGGAGAAAGGGCAGCAGCACCCTCCGCTGGAGGTGTCTGCAGACAGGAGGAGAGGGAGGAAAGGGAAAGATAGCCTGGACCCTACCTGAGACGCTAGCCGTGCGTCGCAGCGATGCCGGCGTGGAGCTCGACGGTCGAGGACGAGGAAAGCCTGAGGTTCGGCAGCTGGCCGTCGAGAGGATGAAGGTCTGCTTGAGGAGGCCGGAGGACATGAGGTGGAGGAGAGGGGCAACCGGTGGCCGACTCCGGCGTCGGCAAGAAAGGGGGAAAAAACCCACTGGCGGCGGCCTCCTCTACACACGAGCCGCCGCGCCCCTCTTCTAAGAGCACGAACCGTGCTCTTTTAAGCCCAAAAACCCTAAAGGCGAAATGACAAAAAAGCCCTCCTCCTTCTCCATATTTACTCCCATGCCCTTTCCTATATCCGGATCAGTTATCGTTAGTAGAAACTAACAATTTACCCCTTTGAGACTGAGTTAGGTTATTAGAGAAATAAATATTATGTTTCTTTTGATTCCTAGTAGTTTTTTTAAGACCCTGTGTAGTTTTAGAGATATAAACCATGTGTGTGACAGGTAAGTAACTATCTCCAAAAACATAAGAAACACAGTTTTATGATGACTTGACTAGGCTTATGAATTGAAACTTGAAAAACTTAGGCCACTATTATACTAAGCATGGAGAATTATTTCTTAGGGCATATTTAAACTACTTTTATATCTTACTCACCAATGAAATCATTTGATAGAATTAGATTGATACACTAGAGATTATGATACACTATTTAGCTGTAGGAGTCTAGATTACATTTTTGCTTGATAACAAGCAAAGGTTAAAGTCTGGGGGTGTGATGTGTGTAGATTATATATATTTTTAGTCATTATTTGATGCACGTGTACTTGTGTTTTATGAATTAATCTATGTTTATTGCGTCCTATTTTATTATTATATCATACTTCCATTATATTTATTTAGAGATCTGCTCTTTGCTTATTTTTATTGATAGGATATAAATTGGAGTGAAAATGGTCTAAAGGCACACATTGAAACAATTTATGAAGATCACAATAGGGGCCATCCCAAGAGGCATGACTGTGTGCCCTCATTTGAAGCAAACTAGGGTAGGCAGTCCATGTAGGCACAGTCGTGCTTCCCACCAGAGGCCATCCAAGGGGCGGTCGTGTGAAATCACACAGCCATACCCCCCCTTCCAGAGCCAAATCATGGTCCAACCGTACCATATTTCTAGAGCATAATTAGATAGGGGACATGCCTTTTGGCATGACTATACCTCTCCATCCCATGTAGCATGGAGTTGGGGTTGTGTCACATGAAAACAAGGCTGTGCAGAATCTTGGTAGATTGTAGACTAATTTTGAAATGGCTATAACTTTGTGCTCGGTTGAGTTATGGGTTATTCCATATACAATATTGTATCTAGCTTTAAGATCTAAAACTTTGCTTTAGGTTCAACAGAGAGGAAACATAGTCTAGCCGTGCAAAAAGGCACGATCGTGCCTCCCATCCATGGATGCATCACACCCTCCACCTAGACTGCAAATCAAATTTTGAACCATTATAACTTTCAGCTTGATTGGAGCCATGGCTTGATTAAAATATTAAAATATAGATCATTTCAAGGGATACAACTTTTATTCTGGGTGAAACATGAGAAAATTAGGTTTAAGGGGTGAAAAATCTATTTTTGTGGAGCCTTATAAACTTGCAGATCTGGACAATTTGGAACAGGCATAAAAGGGTTAAGTAACTCATTCTTTGACTTATATGGGGTTTGGGACTATGCCCCTCTCCTTGGAGAAGATCTCTCCCCTTGGGGGGAAATCCTAAAGCTTCCATCTTTGCTAATCCACATGATCCGTCCATCTCTGGAGCATGGATTGCAAGCAAGAAGGCCGACGACACAAAGATAAGTATTTCTCTCTTCTCTATCTTATGTTTTAAGTTATAGGATGCTTAATTTCTTGTCTCTTGATTGTAAATCCTTTATAATAGAGTAAATCTCCAGATCTATGATGTAGGAAATAATTGTGATATTTTGATTGATGTATAAACTATGTATATGTCATTTCCTTTTTCAAAGAAGTGTTTATGCTATATTTTTTGTGTCTTATGCCTTGTAAGTATTTGATGAAATGTATGAATGGTGAAAACATATTGATGTGAGGGATTAGTTACCATGTAGAAAAGGTACTTTGGATTGTATGACCAGGGGGCCCAGTGACAGAGGGTAACTCTTTAACTGGACTTTCTAAAGTATCACCTTGAATTGGGAGCTAATCCTCCACAAGGGATTAACTAATTAGAGCTTAATGAGTTTTCACCAATTCTGTACTAGGAAGTGATTTATGTAATCTAGATCGTATAACCGAGGGGCCCTTGGTGATAAAGGATAACCCTTTAACCAGGCCTTCTACATTACCTTCTCTACTTAATAGCACTAAATGCCAATGAGGAGAACACTCTAGTGAGACCGTCGCGGGGTTGATTTTCTTTATTAGAATCCCTACAAGAGTGTAAGTATGGATGTATGGAGATGAACAATTCATAGGGACATTAACCGACATCATAATTAAACCAAATTTCTAGAAACTATCTCCCTAAGCTCATCCCTTCTCAAGACCATCTCTCCTTCTCTCTCTCTCTCCTTCTCAAACTTAGATCTCAAGACTTTTCCTAACCTTTGACTATATAAATAATTCACTATACGAAGTTAACTAGTGCTTAATCAACATTCTTTGAGTGATCGATGTTTTTATTTCTGATAACGTAATCATACACTTGCAGTAGTGTAACAACAAATTGAAATAAACTAGGAAAAACTAAAATAAGAACAAGTATGTTCATATGCACAACTATCCCCTAGACTTGGATATTTCATTATCCCAATGAAATCAATATAGTGGAGGGTCATACATGGGAGGGCTGCGAAGGAGGATAATATAGTGGAAAGGGAGATCATCCGGATGTGGAGAGCATGGCCTAACAGGGAATCTTAGTACTTGTGGTAAGTTGCCAAGGTGCTCATGATACTTAAAAAGTGTGGCAATCTACTGTCTTGTCACTTCAATGGAGCTAGAAAATTCACTCATTCTATCCCGCTCATTGTAATAATCATTAACAAATTCATAGACTTTAATTCCTTGTCACAGTAAATTGATCTCATACTTCCTAGAACTGTTCATGAGACATTGCAAAATGTCCCTCCAACATTTGTTGGTGGGTACCATGTTCCTCATGAAGAGTGTCTAAAGAAGCACGAAAATCCAAAAATTCAAATATACTTGTATCGCCATAAGAGAATGAATGTCTTGCTGGCTCAGAATAACCAATCGACTGTGGGTATATAGATGAGGAAGATTCAAGGTGTTCCTAAGTGGTGGGGGTTGTTAAGGATCCCGCGGCCGGCTAGAAGGGGGGGGGGGTTGAATAGACGTGCCCCCCAAATCGTTAGCTTCCTAGGTATTCATTAGTGCGCAAACAAAAATAAAATAACAAATACAAATATGAATACAAATATAAATAAGAAAGAAATGCAAACCGCTAACACGTTTATTTACGTGGTTCAGAGATAACTTGCTCCTACTCCACGGCTGTCCATAAGATGGACGATCCCTCAATCTGTCGGTGGATTAGTCCCCGGAAACTCTGGCTAGCTTAAACCTCCTTGTAGGTGGAGAAACCTCACTACAACACTCACCAAGGATCACTTAGACACAAGAGAAACCTTGAGCACTAGTAGACTACTAATTAGACTTTAACTAAGTCTAATTTCATCACCTTGGCCGCCCATCCCAAGATCCTTCTTATAGAGCTTGGAAGAAAGCAGCCCTACTGTTTTACCGTTATCAGTCGACTGGTGCCAACCCAATGGCTCTCTACTAGTTGATTGGTCCATGGACCAGTCGACTAATCCCAGCCATTTCGAGCACAGAACCTCTCTGTACTAACCACCAGTCGACTAATCCCAGTACTAGTAGACTGGTACAACCCTAAACCTAGGGTTCCCCTTCCCGAGTACATTTCTCTCATACTCAGACCCTCACGACTCTCTTGACTCTTCTTTGCAGCCTTGACCTCTTGCCTTCAAGCCTACTTTTTTTGGCTCTCATCCCTCGGATGCATTCAAGCCCGCGGCGCATCCCTAATGTCATCCTTCACGTATGCCTCAAAGTTGCTTCCCTTGGCCCTTGCCCTTTCTACCTTGTCTATGGTCCCTCGGATGCTCCATCCTTTACGGATCCGAAGCCATCAAGCTGAATCATATGTGTATCCTGCAAACTGCATACTCGCATACACATATCAAATAACGAGGGTAATCCTAATTTAAATCCATTTCCCAAATACCAAAACACATGGTCACACAGACCATTGGGATTGCTCCAACAATCTCCCCCTTTTTGATGTTTGGCAATACGTTTAAGTCAGGAAAAATAAATAGCAAATAAACATGCTAATAACAATGGACTTACGTTGCTAAGGCTACACACTTGGACTTACACTACCGAATGAACTTACATTGCTAAGGCTACACACTTGGACTTATACCGTCGAATGGACTTACGTTGCCAACGCTACACACTTGGACTTATACCGCCGAATAGACTTACGTTGCCAAGGCTACACACTTGGACTTATACTACCAAAATAAAATGCAAACATGCATTGGAACCTATCATAAAGCTCCCCCTACACCTAAGCTCTTCAATGAGCTAGGATTTTTCCACAGGGATATTTAAGAACCTATCACAAGGCTCCCCCTATGCAAAGGTACTTAAGGTTTTCCCAACTAAACCTTACTTCTCCCCCTTTGCCTAACAACTAAAAAGTTTTCCAACAATATCCTAATTGTTGAAAACTTGATCATTAAACTAACCCTAAACTCATGTATTTATCCCCCATGGATCTCATACACCTAAACGAGTTGACCCAGTCAAAATTAGCGCTGAAAATACTTTCAGGCTGGTATTAGTCAACTGCCCCTTGATACCAATCAACTACTCCAACACATAGAAGTAATCTGTGTTCGAAATCCACTGTTAACACATAACAATCTTTTTCTTGTTTGTTAAGGCATAATATAACATTTTATAAAGTAGTACTGTTCGTACATAACAACAATTTCTACTACATGATTTTATTAAACTTAATGGGATAATACTATTTGTATATAACGACAGTAAAAACAACAACACTCTAATAAACTAGATAAACTAATACCATTGCCACTAGGATAAACGCTAGTATTGTGGTCAACACTACTCCTTTCATCCTTAACTCAATTAGGGAAATATCAGGTAGACTAGTTTCTGGATTCTCTATTAGATTTACATTTAGATCCTCTTATGGATCCTCCTCAAACTTTTCAGGATTCTCTTGATCCACATGGTGAAGTAGCTCTACACACAACTGTGCATATGAGATTCACTCTTTGGAGAGCTCCCATAAATGGTGTGCTACTTCATTGAGGTGTATCGATAGCGATCAAACTAAAAAAACTCAAATCCTATAATTATCCAGGATTGGAAACTCTTCTTATTTGAGTTTCTAGAACAATTGATTGAGCCGTCCAATATGTCCGCTAACCCCATAAATTGGATCATAGTATATCTCCTCAATCACCTCCCTCAGCTCATTTTTATCGTACATTGTGATGGACCATCGTGTATATCATCATCTAGAATTGAAAATAATAATATCAATACTAAACTGACAAACTAGTAACAAAACTGGTTCATTTTAACTCACACATATGCTTAGAAACCAATACACAAAATCCATAAGCAAATAAGAAAAATAAATTTTCTTTATTTGAGGAGCTCCAGTTGACTAACATACTAGACTAGTCGATTAGGAAACTAGATCTTAACATTTAGCTTATTCCCTTGTCCTATTAAAACTAATCTAATTGTGATATTCAGTTATTATTGTTTAACCTAAGTTCATTTAAGTCTAACTCAGACTTATTCATCAAACCAAGGATTATTTGATCAATCTTAGCCCATGGACAATTTGGCCAAATTTTGATTAAATCTGACCTATTAGAACAAAACTAGAAAAGGTCTAGTCCAATTAGATTCAATGTCGTCTGATTAAATCAAACTAATTTGGTTAAACCAACTAATGGTTTGAACTAAATCGTGATCTTAAAGGACTAACTTGATCTAGTTAAACCAATCAATGATTTAAACCAGACCTCAATCTAACTGGACCAAACTAATCTAGTTAAACCAACTAATGAACCAAAACTAGTTAAATCTAAATCGATTTCAACCAAACTAATTAAAGAAGAAAAATGAATTTTTTTTCTTTCTTTTTTTTTTTTCAAATCAAACTTTTTCTCAAACAGTGATTTTGACGAATAAAGTTAGTATTCTCCTTTCTTCACATTTCATGATTTCACTATCACGACTTCTTTGCCACGACAAACATAGTTGCCATGATAATCGATCATCAGCAGGCCTCCCAACGTGGTTGTTGGCGCTCTCTGGCCACATAAATCGATCGCCAGCCACTTGACGTGGTTGTCAACGCCCGAAACTCGTGCATCTGTGAGGCGTAGCCGTGACCTTCTCTACCTCAACGAATACAACTTTCAGTCTTTGGCTCAGTCGCAAGCTCACAATGCGATCATCAATGTGTAATTGTGAATATGAAAATTGCAACACTATTGTGATTTTCTAGCGTTATGCAGATCAGCTGCTTGGGCAAAAATCACAACAACTGTCATGATTTCTCAGTTATATTCCTCTGTTTCATACTTTCATAACTACACAGCTTTGATACCATTGTTGGTTCTAAAGCATGAAATATATAGAAATACAAAATCTATAAAACTCACAGTGATCTCTCGTAGTAAATCTTGATCTTCGCTTATCATGATAGCTCTTCAAGGTTCCATGTGTCAAATCCCTCTCTACTAAATGTTCTCCTTGCCGATTATTTGTTCACTACCTTCTTTCAATTCCTTGGACGCCTTATATCTAAAGGCGAGGAAGATGAAGGGTCACTCATAAAGGAGGAAGGTGAAGAGAAAGAAACACCCTTTCATCAAGGTATGATGATGAATTTAAGTTTTAAATATCATATAATTTGTTAAGAATGACACAACTGATGAAAAAGGAACAACCGATGCTAGGAGTTTGGAGGAATAAAGAACACATCACGTGTTTCAAGTACATGAAATTTGGTCACTACAAGAACCAATACACAGAAAAGAAGATGAAGTAAAAGTCCACAAAATTAGAGGAAGTGTTTTAAGTTAATAATTTTTTTATGAAAATGCCCTTGTCAAAATGCATGATAATTTAGTGTTTTAAAATTATTGCATGTGCATGATAAATTAGATGAGAAAAATTTAAATATTAAGATTTTAATAAGTCAATAATAAATCAATATTAACCTTAATTTCATCAATTGACCAAATCAATATAAATAATTATCCAGATTTTGATCTAATCTAAAACCTAATAAAGATATTTCATATTTAAAATATTCAAATTTAATTAATAAAAATACTCCAAGTTTAATTAAAAACGTGATTAATCAAGATAAATTTAATTTGAAAATTTTAAACTTAATTAATAAAAATAATTCAAATTAATTAAAACTATGGTTAATCAACATAAAATTAATTTGAAATATTTAAATTTAATTAATAAAAATGATCTGAATTTAATTATTAAAAATAATTCAAATTTAAAAAATTCAAAGTTAATCATTAATAATTCAAAATTAATTAATAATAAATTTGAAATGACCCAGTTTATTTTGATTAGATAAAATTAATCATAATCTTAATAATTTTTTAAATTTTTTTAATCAAGATAAATCTAAATCTAATAATTCAAACATGTGTAATAGTGCAAAGAAAGGGCAATGCTCGAGAATCTAATAACAAATTACTATAACGGACTCTCTCTCATAAAACATCAATTTAATTTTTTATATTAGATATTAAACTGATAAGCATATACTATACTTGACCTTAGCCACAAGGAATATATACTTTCTAATGTTGCTGATTCAAAATATTTATAGAAATTTCTAACTCATAGTGTTGTCAATCCTAAGATGTCAGGCTAAATAAAACCATGATAATACATATTTTTATATATAAAACAATCAAAGAAAATTAGTAATAAACTTTAAAATTATTTTTAGTATGAAAAGAAAAAAAAAATATTAACGTAATTTTATTTGTGACTTCACCAAAATTAATTAGTAAAGGGTTTAGATTCTTAATAAAATAATAAGATAAATCTAATTCAAATTTAATTAAATTAAATCATTCAAAATTAAATAACATATTAATTAATCATGTTAATTCTAAAAATAATTTGATGAATCCTATTCTTAAAAATTCAATTAATTCAGAATTAAATAATTAATTAATTAATCAAGATAATTTTAAGAATAATTTAATAAATTTAGATTTAAAAATTAATCAAATAAAATTACTATTCTGAAAAAAAAGACAAATCCAAAAGATAAGTCAACAATGACAAATCTTAAAAAGAATATTTCAAATCTTAATCCAAAATAAAAATTAAAAATTTAGAAATTGCAAATCTTAAAAAAGATAAATTAAAAAATAATTTATCAAATTCTAAGAAGATAATATTAAATTTTACATATTCAAATGATAAAATTTAAAATAAGATAAATTCTAATATTAAAAATACAAATAATAAAAGTTCTAAATTAAATACTACAAATTTAATTAAATCTTAAAAATTTAGAAAATAAGACATCAAATTTTAACAAAATAAATTTTCATTTTGAAAACTCAAATTCTAAAAATTCGAACAATAATTTTAAAAATTAAAACAATATTTATTCAAACAAAAAAAAATTTAATTTTAAAAATTAAAAATTAAACTTTTAAAATCATAAAGATAAATTTTCAAATCTCATAAATACCCATTCAAATTTAAATTCTAAAAATATAAAATTAAATTATAAAAGTTATAAAATTAATTATAATAAAGTAATGGAATAATGACTTATTTAAAAAATTCAAATTTAAATCTGAAAATTTGGAAATTAAATACCAAAATTTAAGAAAATAAATCTACAAATTTTAGCAAGTCAAATCTAAATGTAATAAATTTGAAATTAAATTTTAAAACTAATTATCATAAAGTACCTTATAAGAAATAATTAATAAAATTTTACCTAATGAACCAATAAAATTAATTTAAATCAAAATATATGAAAGTGAGTTGACAGCGGATTCACGTAAAATTTATCAAAATCAAGATTTTGTTACTTTATTAGAAATCAACTATAAATTGATTGACTTGCTTGACTCATTGCATACTTGCCTTTTATTTCTTGCTTAATCATAGAATGGCTAGATAGGAAAAAGGTTATTTAACTCTTAACAACTTAGTATCAGGATGTAGCGAGATGATAGTACATTAGGGAGATTTAATCTAAATGTATCTAGGTTGGACAAGGAGTATCCGACTTGGTTCACTCAGCTAAGAGGAATTGACTAAAGCTACGTTGTCACATCCTAAATTAGTTAGACCAAGATTTTTTAATAAGTTGGTTGAGTGTACAATTTCTTGAATTGGCTTTGTTCAAGAATGTTATCGTTGATCTGATTAAAAAGGCTCTTGTGCCTCATCATGTTCTGGAAGCCAAGTCTAGAAATGTCCACTTAATTGACTGAAGGCTAAACTTGAATCTAATACAAGGTTGAAAAATCTTCCAAATTCAAACTTAAACTTTAAATAAAGTAAAATTGAAAATCATCTCACAACTTATAAGATTACCGTCATTGATTATACTGAGATACTTAAAATTGGTAAAATGACAAGAACCATTAAATTAAAAATATTTTTAAAAAGTTTTCAAATTTTATATTATTTTCTTAAAACTATTTTCAAAATAGTTATTCAATATATTAATATTTTAATAAATTTCATGATTGATTGGGTGTGTTATATAATATATATTTTTTAAAAATGTATGCACCTTTAAAAATCATGTTTGTTCACCAGCACTTAGGATGCATTTGATTCAAGTTATCATTCATAATCTTTGTTATGTGATTATCAGATAATCACATAACCAAAGTTATGAAGAATAAAATATAACGTAATATTATTTTGTTCAATTCTAGGTAATGTTATAATCTAATTTAACATTTAATTTATTACCCTTAGTTCAATCCTAGATACTTTACAACTAAATAAATTTGATATTTGATTTTTTAAGAATAAATTAAATTAAATTAATAATATTAATGATGATAATAGGTTGATAATATATAATAAATAAATATAATTGATTTATAAATTTTAAAAAATAAAATAAATTTATACATATTTTAATTGGATAATACAATTAGGATTTGAGAAAGTCGGTTTAAATTATCATATTAAGTTAGGAGTTGATTGAATCAATTAATAAATGTTTAAATTAAAAAACTAAAAGTTCAATTATCATTGCACTATGCTGTCCTCTTCACTATGTCATCCTTCACCCACTGTCACCATTGTGCTCTCACAAACACCGGCCATACCTCAGAAATTGGTGATGCCCATTTGCGTGTCCCCTCCCCCATCTCCGCTCCTTCCTCTTCACCATTCCGTCCTTCACCCACCTTCTCTGCTGCACTCTCACAACCATCGGTAGTGCCTAAAAATCTAGTGACGCTCGTTCATAGGTCCTCTTCCCCCACTTCCACACCTACCTCTTCATTGTATTATCCTTTGCCATTCTTTGCCCATCATCACTGCTTCCCTTTCCCAACTTTCGGTCGTGCCTCAAAAACCAGCGACATCATTCGCACATCCCCTCCACCCACCTTCTCTCCTTCCTCTCCCTAGACGCCTACCTCTGCGCCTCTGCTCTCATGTCATCTGTGAGGTACTTCTTGAGCCTAACTACATGTCAAGCCAGGGCAGCCCCACGTCCCCTTCATCCGCCCCTGCCCCCGCCTCCACTCCCTCCTCACCCTAGATGCCCACCTCCATATGCAAAATGTGAGATGAGGATAATTTTGGAAATATTTTTTTATTAAACCCATAATCGTCAAAGACCTCACATTTCGACAGTAATCATATTCTAAATTTTGCTGACATTTGCTTATGTGGAAGACATGATTAATTACTTGGGAATAATTCGTTATCTAATGCAAACAAGGTCAAACAATATAACCAAGGTTATCAACAATAAACCCCTACCAAATGGACCCTTAATTAGATTTAAGATCCATAGGTTAACTTAGAACATTTATACCCTAAATACCTAGGTATATCTTCCTTGTGGTTAACAAAGATGTCCTAAGGGTTTGTCAAGTTAAGGAGAAGTTTTTTTTTTTAAAAAAATAACCAATACTTAAAAACATTTTAAAATTACATTTCAAAAACTATTTTGAAAAATTATTTTTACACTTTGAAAAATAATTTTGGCAAATATTTTGAAAAATTCTTTCAAATTTGTTGAAAGAAAATTACTTTGAAAAAATATTTTTAAACCCATATTTTTTAAATCTCAAAATATTATTATAAAACTTTTGTATTACTTGAAAAATACCATTTTAACTTCAAAATACTTTTAGAATTATTTTTAAAAACCTTATTTTCAAAACTTTAATATATTTTTGAAAACCTTATTTTCAAAACTTTAAAATATTTTTGAAAATTATTTAGAAAAACTCAGTTTCTAAAAATATTAGCAAAACTTGGATTTTAAGAACTTCCTAGATAAATAAATTACATAATTTAGTTAATTATCTCATGCGTAAGTTAGCCAAATCTAACCTCCGAGTCAAGTCATTCCAAAAGGAGGTAACAATACTTAAGGAGGAGACTAACCTAAGTCCTTTGACTGAGCCAGTTCAAAATGGAATTTCAACCCAAGTCCAACAACTCGAGAAAGAAAATTTTAATTTGAAAACTTAAGTTAAAGAACTTAAGGATATGTTGGAACGGTTCACCGTGGGTTCCAAGAATCTTGAACTGAACCGAACTAGACTTGGATACAAGGTCAAACAAAGATTTAGATCATACTTATCATTAGTAAATCGATCAAATAGAAACTTAGTCCAAGCATGGGTCCCCAAGTCCAATCTGATTAGTCAAGTTAGACTCAATCAATATTGGATCCCCAAGGATCAAATCCACTACCTTGATAGACCATATCGAGGATATGATCCAAGGGGAGCCAATAAAAAGATCATTTTTATTATAAAATAGAATTGTCTGGTGCTTGATTTACTGGTTTTTATTATTCATGCTTAGACTAGGATAGATAAGGACTTAGGCTTGATCTACACTTGACTAATTAGACCTAGAAGTTTTAAAAAGGAAATTAAATATTCAATTTCCTTGACAAGTTTTCTAGAAGTGGTGGATGATCTCATATCCAAGAAGGTCTAGTGCCTCGCCACAACCTGAAAGTCAATCATTGAAATGAATATTTAATTGATTAACTGTTAAATCTTAGTCTAATTCAAATATAGATCAATCCTTAGATTTGAATTTAACTTGAAGATTAAATTAAATATCTCACAAAACTATTAAGGTTCCGTGATTGAAAATCTAGAAAAGGATAAGATGTACCTAGATTTAAAAAATAGTTAACCAAACTCAAATTAATTAAACTCAATTCAATTAAGTTAACTCAATTAAAATTCATAATTTCAAAATCATAATTAATTTTAAAATCATAATTAATTTCAAAATCTTAATTAAATTCAAAATCTAATTAATCTCAAGATTTTAATTAATTTCAAAAGCTTGATTAATTATAAAATCATAATTAATTATAAAATCTTAATTATAAAATCATAATTAATTTTAAAATCATAATTAATTTCAAAATCATAATTTCAAAACTTAATTAATTTCAAAACTATAATTAACTTTCACATTTAATTAAGTTTAAAATATTAATTAACTTTTGAATCTAATTAATTTCAAATATTAATTAACATCCAAGTGGTTTTAAATTATAATTAACTTTCAAAATTTTATTTTAAATTCAAACTTATATTTCAAAATTAAAATTTAAACTCATTCAAAATTCACACGTATATTTTAAAATTCTCAAATTTAGTATTTTTTAAAAATATAAATTAAACTTAAATTATGTTTAAAATATCATAAATATTTTTTAAAATTATAGGTAAAATCATCTTCAAGACTAACTTAACTTCATCTCACATAAACTCATAAGCTAAACATGTTTGATAATCTAGGAGTGAGATGAAAAATTCAGAAAATAAATAAAGGAATAGTTTTCTTTTTCATTAATTACGTGAGCCGTCCATTTGGTTTTCTTGATCACTGGATGACCGTACAAAAAGCAACCTTTCTCCATGCAGACTATTTCTTTTTGCGCTTCCCCTTCTCTTCTCTTCTCACCTAATCGATCGTTTTGGCTGTGGCCAGATATGGCAATTGGATCCGCCGACGTCGAATCAGGTCTGTTCAACTTCCTCCAGCCTCACCTCCGACCGCAACCAACGGACGTCACCGCCGCAGCCACCTGGGGTGTGGCTGCCACTGTCACCGCCCTCTGGCTCATCCAGGTTCAGAAGATCCTCGATTGAATATTTTTCTTTTTGTTATCCATTTACCCTAGAACTTGTTCAGAGTTGTCCTTCATGTTCTTCTCTCGTAGCAGATCTGTTGTGTTTTCGGATTTGGTCGTTCTCTTAATACTTGCATGGAATAAGAGGGTTTCAGGGAATTAGAATCATAATTCCGTAGTTGATATATATTTCTCTGTTTGGGAATTGGGATTCCCATTTCTTAAGATTAGGGTTCGTTGCTGAAAAAAAAAATTCCTTTTTATGCTTGGATTTACCTGCAATGCTTGACATTGTGATTAAGCAGTGAGAAATGCTAGAAATCTAAGATGTTGAAAAGGATTTCTGGAGAGCTGATTGTACTTTTTTGTCCTTCTGAAGAAGAAGAAGAAAACCATGCTCGACTATCTTCTTGCTTGCACCTTTATGTCGTCAAGATTAGAAACAAGTTCAAGCTTGTTTATAAAAAATCTCATCAAGCATGGGTGGAACTCAATATTTTACCAAGTTTAACTAGAGATAAGGTTAATGTTACAATTTTATTAACACATCAATCCCATAAATGAAGTTTATATTACCTTCTCATTTTTAACATACTATAAATACTTTGGAATTAGAAAATTTATAAGATATCAAGAAATAATAAACATAAATACTATCATAAGTATGAATTGTTTGTTGTTTTTAGATTAATGAACCAAGTTCACTAATATTCAAGTTTATTTATTTTGTATATTTTTATATTGAATGAATGTGAATGAGCACTTTTCGAACCAAATATTGAGCTTGTCATGAACATCTGTTCATTTACAGTTGTGAGCACAATCAATGTAAGTGGTGGGCAAGTAATTTCATGATTTCATTGTTTCCATTCCTCAAATGGACCGACACTAGCCCAATTAACAAATTGTTTATGTAAGTTGATTGGGAGGTCCATGTATATTTTTTTGAAGTTGTGCTCATGTTTTCAACCATCAGTAGTATTGCAATTTATATTGGACAGCCAGCTAAGGATGAGAAGATGATCAGTGGACTCTAGGGTTCATCATAGGACATTTGTGTTCACAATGATCCCATGAGCTACGAATGCCTAGTGTATTGTTTATTGGACAATACTTGTTTGCTTGGTAGTTATAATTATTTGGACTCTTTTTACTTGTTATTTTCTTCAAGCATGAGATCTTTTCAGTTGATCATAATTCTAATTCGTCTTTGCAGCCTTTTGATTGGTTGAAGAAACAACTTTTCGAAAAAACAGAGTCTGAGAGTTAATCGAAGACTTATCTAAATAAGAAGTTAGTCCGAAGCATTGCGAACTTTAATTTTTGCCCGAATATTGTAACCTCTGATGGACGGCTGTTTTTTTTGTCTGATGAATGACTAGTGTTTCTCCAGAAAAAAAAAAAAAGAAAAAAAGTGCCCTTGTTCTCTTTTATTCTCATCGGATCATTTAAGTTATGCACCAGAGGATGTAGCAGGTAGTGCAATGGGCGAGCGGTGGCAAGCAAATGACTCAAGCAGAGATGAGCCTGGTAAGGTATTTCCTCTATAAACGGGGTACCTTTTGAATAATTAGAAACTATAGAACATTCACTCTTTCACCGGGAATAAAAGAAACACCAAGAACACTATCTTATAAGATTTGCTTCCTTTTTTCCCCCCTGAAAATCAATTATCATCGTCTAAGCTCTCAAAACAATAATACGGCAACGTAACTAACAACAGATGATTTGCAAGCAACTAATCATAAAATTGGTCTCCCAAGTACTCGAGCAGTACAATGCTTCTTGTAAGCATCCAGATTACAAGGAAATAACATCACTAAGTTAACGCTGGTTGCGACTTGAAGATAGGATCATCACATGGTTAGCTTTCTGAGGAAACTCACAATTACTGGAAACTTAATTTTTAGTAATTTGATTGTGCACAAAATGTTACAGAAATTGACGCACACAAGAAGTGTGCGCCATATAAATAGTTAATTAGTGGTGAAAAAAAAAAAAAAAAAGATCGAGGAAAGTAGTTCTTCACGACTTATCTGTTTTCGTGATTAAGTTGCAGGTAGAGTATATGGAAGCTGCAGCGGCCCACACCGCATACTTAAGCTCCAAAGCCTCAGGTGTATTAAATTTACTGTGAAGCAAAAAAATCATAAACAAGAAGAAATAAAGAAGGCAACTGAATCAGATTCTGTATGTATCAGAAGGGCTAATAGACAAGGTTACAAAATTTCCCATCAAACAAATGGGAAAAAAAAAGCCCACCAACTTAACCTTTGAATGCATCTTTCAACTCTAGCGTGAACTAATGTTTCCTTAGCGTAGGAAGGCGATGTATCATAGAAGTTGAAGCCTATCCAAGAGCACTTATATTTATAAAGATACACAACAGTACATGATTACTTATATTTTCATTGGCAATATTTTATAACAAAGTAATCATCAAAGCAATCCATTTCAAAGAGAAAAGTTTGGATCTACCATGCAGTATTTTAAATATTTTGATATGAACAATCTCTATAAAAAGAAAATTTTAAACCTTAAAGGAAAATTTCACTATTATCTATTATACCACTTTTACTTGACTATTTTGACTCAATCATTTTAATTTGACTACAATTTGACCATATATTTTGTATAATGGACTCCCTAAATCATATATTTGGACGATCTTGATTCCAAACTAAACTACTTATACGATATAGATCCCACAAACTGTATTACAACATGCAACCGAGACCATATAGATCATCTTATCTTCAATGAAGAATGCTAAAGAACAATTTCTCTAACCCTAATAGGATGAATGTGATTCTGGAATAATAAAATATATAAATAAAAACTAGTATCAATATACTACCGTCTTTTTAATGAGTATGAAAATTTTACAAGTTCGACAGAGGAAAATTCATTTTATTTACTTGGTTGCCAAGTACATATAGGAGATATGATGAGTGCATTAGTAATCTACGTTTTGGTGCTAAATATTTTTAAAAAGCAAACCTTGGATTGTCCGCTGAAATTAAATGTGAAGAACCGGATGAGCCAATAAACTTTAGGCCGTTCTCACAGTGTAGTTGCATTTCTTGAACTTGTTTTAACCAATTCTCCTGGAGGACAAGACAAATAATATCGACAAAAGATCCATGAGAGTGAAGAATAAATTTTTGAAATCAAATGTTCAAATCAAAAAAGTTTAAGAAAAAATAGGAATGAATTCCACAATGGTTTAAACTGAAATCCAACTCTCCATTTAAATTGAACTGAGATTTTGACCTACAAACCGTCATAGTGGAAACAACTACCATGACCTTTCCTCCATGAACAATTGTGGAAAAGTTTGATAATGACCTATCTATAGTTGAGATGGGAAATCATAATCTGAGTTAAAATAATTAAATGAAAGATAATCTCTTTTAATTTGTAAGTTGTTTTTATCTGAACTATAAAAATTGTTGCATTCTACTCAATCTATTTAAAGACTTGCCACACTAAGGCTGTGTAATTTGGTAGCTCAGTTAACCCCAACCTTTACATATTTAAAATCATTGATTGGTATTAAAAAACTGCAAAAGGAATGATAAATGCACAACTTTTGATATATATAACCCTGCACACTCCTGGATGACCCTCACAGGTCCGGACGCCCAGATAACCGCTCGGGTGCCCCGATTCTTTCTTATTTTCTAAATTGAGTTCAGATTTAACAAAAGCTGGAAAAGTTATCTAGTAATGGGTAAAATTTTATTTCTCTAGGTCAATATATATATATATATATATATATATATA
>JBBMJZ010000010.1:8372720-8385448 GCA_037833815.1 Zingiber zerumbet | reverse complement strand
ATCTTCTGCCGTATTCCTCGCCTCCTCTTGGACGTCGTGTGGGCGACGATCCTCCAAGATGAACACCACCCAAAAGCCTCTTCCTCCTTCTAAGTTTCGGCCAACACACCACCACCAAGAAAAAGAGAGCAAGGGGAAAGGAGAAGGGGAGAGGGCCGACCACCTATGAGAGCACAATCAAGAGAATAAAATTGGATGCCTTCTTCTTCTTCTTCTTCTTCTTCTCCTCCTCCTCCTTCTTGTATTCGGCCACCCAAAGGAACCACAAGCCATGTGGCCGGCCCTAGCATGATAAAGAGCAAGGAGCCGTCCCTTAGGAGGAGACTAGATAGAAGAGAGAAAAGAATTCCTCTATTATATGGTCTCTCCTCCTCTTCTTTTATAATACTTGCCCAAGGCAAATAAGGAAAGATTTTTACAAAAATTAAAATTTTCCTCTTAATTTCCTTTTCCCTTCTTAATTTCCTCTTTATTCTCTTTAATGGCCGACCCCTTGCTTGGACACCAAGTAAGGGTGGCCAGCCCCTCATAAAGAGGAAGAAAAAAATCTTGTAAAAATTTTATAAGCAAAAGAAGGAAAGCACTTATAAAATTTTACAATCTCTCTTTTAATTTTCTAATATGGATGTTAAAAAAGAAAAGTTTTAAAATTTTAAAAACATGTTTAAAATTTAAAACCTCTCTTATAAAATTTCCTCTTTTAACATGGTTACAAAAAGGAAAGTTTTAAATTTAAAACTCTCTTTTTTAAAAACCATGAGGATGGTTAAAAAAGGAAAGTTTTAAAACTTTTTAAAACTTTCTTTTAAACCATGTGGCCTAATTCAAATAAGTAAAGTTTTATAAATTAAAAATCTCTCTTTTAAAAACTTGTATATGTCTATAAAGAGAAGATTTTAAAATTTTAAAACGCCCCCTAACCTTTTGAAATTGTGGCCGACCCCCTTGCACAAAGCAAGGGTCGACCACCAATGAGTAGATTGTGACCGACCTTAGGCTTGGTTACCAAGCCTTAGGCCAACCCCCTCTTGGACACCAAGATGGGCTTTTCCTATGGGTAGATATGAGGCTTCATTGAGGCTACAATAGAGACCTAGAGGAGAAATTAGTTATGACCTCCCGATGAGCTTGAGTTTCCCGTGTTCGCCTCGAGCACACAACTCAAGTTCATCAATAATAACTCATTCCACTAGAGAGTTATTATTGCACTACCACACCAATCTCAAATTACATTATGGGATCCTTCTTATCATGAATGCTTTAATCTCCCTGTGTTTAAGATATCGAATGTCCATTAATTAAATGAGTTACTGACAATTCACTTAATTAATATCTAGCTCCAAGAGTAGTACCACTCAACTTCATTGTCATGTCGGACTAAGTCCACCTACAGGGTTTACATGACAATCCTAATGAGCTCCTCAAGGGGACATCATCAACCTAAATAACTAGGACACAGTTTCTTTCTATAATCAACAATACACCATATAAATAATATTATTTCCTAACTTATTGGGCCTATTGATTTAACGAAATAAATTTCATCCATTGATAAATTAAAGAAATAAATACTAAGTATATGTACTTGTTATTATATCGGGATTAAGAGGACGCACATCCATAATAACAGAGGTTGTATTCTTTTATGCAGTCAGTACAAAAAGAACAACTTCAAATGGTCTTGCTAAATACACTCATAGTGTATTAGTGTAATTTTATAGTTAAGATAAACTAATATCAAATTACGCTACGACCATTTCAATGGTTTATCCCTATCCATTTTGGTCGTGAGCTACTATTTATAATTTATAAGGAAGTGATAACATGATTTTCTGTGTAACATCACACACCATGTTATCTACAATATAAATTAAATGGACAGCTAC
Organism: Zingiber zerumbet; assembly: GCA_037833815.1. NCBI lineage: Eukaryota > Viridiplantae > Streptophyta > Magnoliopsida > Zingiberales > Zingiberaceae > Zingiber > Zingiber zerumbet. The sequence goes on along the minus strand of JBBMJZ010000010.1, from coordinate 8,383,562 downwards.
AATTAATATAAATACAAACATTTGACCAATGTGATTCTTATTTCAAAATAAATGTTTACAAAACGCTAGACTTTTAGTATATATCATAACAGGAAAGACATGTGGATCTTTTTTTGGATGGGTTTTGTGTAATGCACAATGCAATGAAACATGTTCAAAACCACATTTACATCTAACTCATGACAAAATACATACAATAGATGATTCAATCTAACAGAGGGTAGAGCATGAGTGACTATCAGCAATATGCACTCGACAATGACTTTATAAAGGATATTGTTGGGTGCTAATAGGCCTTGAGCAAAGAAAACTCTCTTGTTCAAAGGTCTAGACCGATGGTAAAAGTGTTCAAACATGATATTTATGGACAAGTGGGCAAAAGGTTGTGGAAGAGGCTCTCTATAGGTAGGATAGAACACAAATCTATTCTCGGCCATATAACAACCTAAGAATGACCTCCAAATGTCCGGCGTAAAGTCGAGATCGCGTTTGCCAACGCGAGTTCGGTACACCGGACCATCCCTAACAAGATGCATGTTATCATAGAATTTGGCTACTAGGTTTAGATGGATAGGTGTGTCGCAATAAATAAATTTTTCTAATTGATAATGGCTGACAATTTCTAAGATTTTAGGACTCTTGGGATGAAAGAACTCTATATGTAGATATCAAACAGGAATGATTTTGAATGAGTGAGATCGGCCACTAGAACTCTTTCCCTTAGAAGAAGTCGTGGATCAATCTGCCTATATTTGGGTCTACATGTATGCATAAATGCATCAATAATAGGATTAGTATATAAATCATAAGGTAACCATGGTCAAGATATTTTTTTTGGCATAATCTATTGGTTTTTCGAGGGTCAGTTTTGGGGCGATTGTTCGGCCATTTTTTTGGGCGATTCTTTTTCTCACGCGTTTTTATCCCCACGACGATGGTCACGGGAGGTGGGATACTTCCGACAAAGGATTCTGCCATTTTACCTCCCCTTTCTGTTCGTCAAGCTACGGAGGTGGGAGAGGCGCTGCATCGAAATGGAACTGACTCCAAGATTTCGTACGCGGCAGCATTGCAGCTTTGTCTCCTCGCTCTATGAAGAAATGCTTTGATGATGTTGGGGACGATTTCAAGAAGGCGTCGATCTATAATAACAAACCAGCCCTTTTCCATTCTGAAGAAGAAGTTTCCGGTATGTCTCTCCCTTATCGATTTTCGCTAATTGGGAAGTTTACGGGATTGAGGCCAAAGCAGTGGACGGTTCTTCAAGCATTTTCAAATTTGGGCCTTTCAAGTTTTTACAATTTGAGGTTTCTCCGATCTGGTTATGTCTTCATTCACCTCACTTCAAATGTGGACATGGCTAGAGTGTGGACTCGCGGGATTGGGTACATCGGGGGCGTTCCAATGCGAATTTTCAAATGGTCACCGCATTTTTCTTATGAAGTTGAATCTTCAGTCGTCCTAGTGTGGGTGCAGTTGCCGGATCTTTCAATTCATATGTTTAGTAAGAAGGGACATTTGCAGCTGCCAGTATAATTGGAAAGCCTATTAAGATTGATGAAGCAACAGCTGATGGGTCTAGGTTGTTGGTGGCATGTGTATGTGTCGAGATTGATCTTCTGAAGCCTAAAATTGAGGACTTCTGAATTGGCATTGGGGAGGAGAAGAGACTACAGAAAGTGATCCATGAGAAGCAGCCAAAGTATTGTGATTTCTGTATGCACTTGGGTCACTCTATAGAAGAGTGTTATGTAAAGGGGAATTTTCCAAAGTCAGTCGGGAAGCGTCCTGCTAAGGAAACTGTTACTTATGGTGGGGATTTGAGGGAGTTTTCTAAGCAGGCTACTGTTGGGAAGGAGAGGACTGGGGTTACTGGTTCCTCCAACTAAACACAGAAAAAAGGAAAATCTGTTGCAAATGTTTCTGATTCTGAAAAAGATTTTGTGGTTGGCAGTAGATTTCAGCTTCTAAATGATCTGGAAGATGGTCTGCAGGGGTGCTTTGTTATGGAGGAAGATCAAGTGGAAAAGGTGTCTAATGATTGTTCAAAGGTGGTTTCTCATGCTAATGATTTATAAAGTCTTGATGTGCATGAGAGGGTAATGTCAGGCAGTGGAGATCAAAGGAAGATTGGGGGACGGAATAATGTCAAAATGGCGCCAAAGAATAAACTTCATCGTATATTGAAGAAAACTCCTAAAGGAAGGTCTTTAGCTGATAGTAGCCTTCTGGACAAAGCTGAACAGGGGGGCCTGTGTCTCCTGCTTCAAATGCATTTTCAGAGGGGGCTGATGGTTTTTCTAAGTATTTTGTGGAGATAGAGGATGGGGCTAGTGATCTAGTACAATTATACAAGAGCCCTTCCCTAAATTCTCTTGCTAATGATTCTTTATCTAGATCAGCTGCTGTAAAATTCCTGTGGTCGAACAGAGAATGACAATGAGTAAAAGACAAGTCCTAAAAGCTTCTGCTTCTTCTGGTATTTAAATGGCTGGTATTATTTGGAATATTAGGGGAATAGGGAATGGGGCTTCTATTAGAAGAGTGGTATATTTGAAGAAGGTTCATCATTTAATTTTTTTGAGAATTCTAGAATCTTTTATTTCTTTTGATGAGGTTTTTATTACTAGAAAGCTCGGGTTTGAATCTGTAATCTCTAATTGTTCTGGAAAAATCTGGTTTGTCTATGATAGTAACATTGTGTGTACTATTTTGGTGGATCATGAACAATTGCATCTCAAAATAAGTTCTCAGTTGTTCCCTATTGGTATGTTTGTAACAATAGTTTATGCTAAGTGTAATGTTGTGGAAAGGAGGGTTCTATGGACTAGTTTCTGGGGGTCAAGCCTTCTGCAGAAGACTTGTGGATGGTAGGGGATGATTTTAATGTAATTACAGGGATTAGTGAACAATCTGATGGAGTGCTGTCTTGTCCTGGTGCATCTTCTGAGTTCAATAACTTCATGATGCTGGCTAGGCTTTTGATGCTGGTTTTGTGGGAGATATTTACACTTGGACCAATAAAAGAATTTGGAAAAGGTTAGATAGAATTTTTATTTCTTCTTCTTGGAATGATAAGGAGTTTGATGTTAGAGTGGAGCATTTGAATAGGGCAGCTTCTGGTCACTGTCCATTGTTAATTACCTTCCCCAGTTTTGTGAAACCAATAGCTTCATTTAGGTTCTAAAAGATGTGGGTTAAACATGACAATTTCCTACTTACAGTGAGGTTGAACTGGATGTTGCCTTGTGTGGGTTCAGGTCTCTAGAAATTGCAAATCAAAATTAAAAGATTGAAAGCTCATTTGAAATGGTGGACTATGGATGTTTTTGGTAATATACAGGATAAGGTAAAGGAGGCTGAATGCAAGTATGTTGAGGCAGAAAAACTTTTTGATGTTTCTCCTACGGATGTAAATAGAGATCAGATGGCTAAATGTTAAGCTCTTTTGTTTAAAATTATACATATGGAAGAGATCTTTTGGAAACAAAAAGTTGCTATCAGGTGGATTGGTAGGGTGATAATAATACTATGTTCTTTCATTCCCTGGTTCGGAAAAGGAGATTGGCAGCTAGAATTTTTAGAATATGGGATGAAGGGGTTTGCTTGGAAAAACAAGAATTGATTAAAAAATCTGGAGTTCTGTTCTTTGAGAAGCTTTTGACGGGAGAGACCTTTAGTTTGAACTCTGTTAATATGGAACATATTCTTAGTTTGGTGAGTGCTGAGGAAAATTTGGCTCTGGTAGCTCATCCATCTCTGGAGGAAGTTAAACAAATGGTATGGGAGATGAATGAAGAGGGGATTGCTGGTCCTGATGGGTTTTCTGTGGCCTTTTATGTGGCTTGTTGGAACATAATCAAGGTTGATGTGTACCATGCAGTTTTAGATTTCTTCAAAGGTGGCTCATTCCCAAAAGGTATGGCAGACACCACTATTGTTTTAATTCCTAAAAATAACCAGGCTCAACAATGGCAAGACTATAGGCCTATTAGCTTGTGTAATATATCTAATAAGATCATTTCCAAGTTGTTAGCCAAGAGATTGAGCAGATTAATGGATAGGATCATTTCTCCCTCACAAAGTAGGTTTGTAAAAAGGAGATTAATCTCGGATAATATTCACTTGGCACAAGAGCTCAACCATAAGTTAAATCACCGTGTTAGGGGTGGAAACATAATATTGAAATTGGATATGGCCAAGGCTTATGATAGAATTCAATGGGGATTTTTATTTAGCATGATGGAAGCTCTTGGATTTTCTAATGGTTTTATAGATATTGTTCTAAGATGCATTGTTGATTGTTGGTTTTCATTGAGTATTAATGGCCATTTGTCGGGTTTTTTTTTTTTAATTTCCAAGAGAGGGCTTGACAAGGGGATCCAATTTCCCCTTTGCTTTTCATTATTGCAGCATATTACCATTCTAGGGGTCTTGATCAGCTTTTTAATCAATTTCCTCAAATGTATTTCTCTCTTGGATGTCAATTTAAAGTTTCTCATTTAGCATATGCTGATGATATAATGATTCTAATGAACGGTTCCATCAATTGTGTGAAGAGACTGAAGGGTTTTCTGGATAATTATATAGAAGTTTCTGGTCAAATGGTAAATACAGGGAAAAATTGTTTTTATCCTTCAAAGAGTATATTTATGGATAGAAGAACTCAAATATCTGGAGTAACTAGTTTCCAAAAGGTTCTTCTCCTATTATGTACCTGGGAGTGCCTATTTTTTCTGGTAACGGAAAAGCTATTTATTTCCAGCCTTTGGTGGAAAAGACAAAGAAAAAGTTTCTTGGGTGGAACATCTTGAAGCTCTCATTGGGTGGTAGGTTGATATTAATTCAAAGTGTTCTATGTTCTTTACCGGTTGATATGCTACAGGTGATTCTTCCCCCTGTTGCTGTGCTCCATCAATTAGAGATGATTTTGCTAACTTCTTTTGAAGTTCTTTGAGTTCAATTAAGAAAATTCATTGGATTGTTTGGGATGAAGTGTGTAGATCAAAATTGGAGGGGGGATTGGGACTGAGAAGGCTCTCGAATGTAGCTTTAGCTATGACTATGAGATTGTGGGCTAGATTTAGAGAACAAAAACTCCATGGACTTTGTTTTTGACTAGAATATATTGTGGAGGGGCTTCTCCCGTTATTGTTCCTATCAAATGGAACGCTTCTCCATGTTGGAGAAGATTGCTTAGATTTAGAGATCTTGCAGAAACGCAGATTGGTTGTAATTTGGGTAGGGGTAGGTGAGTTTCTGGTATGATACATGACTTGATGGTGGTCCTTTGTATCAAGCTGTTACAATTATTGGTGATCCTAATTTGTTGGTTTCTGATTTTTTGGATGAACAGGACTGGAAACAGAACCAATTGGTTGTTGTTCTTCCTCAAGAAAAAATTATAGAAGCTGTAGAAACTATTGTCCAACCAGATTTAGTGGATACTCTGATCTGGAAGCCATCTGTAGATGGTAATTTCTACTTCAAAGATGCTTGGAATTAAGTTAGACAAGTTCACTAAGCTGGTGATATATGGGTGGTTGTTTGGAGTAGGTTGCTGAGTACAAATATTTCAATATTTGCTTGGCGTTTTTTGAAGAAGAGAATCCCTGTTGATGAAGTGATGCAGAGAAGGGGGGTTTCCCTAGCTTCTAGATGTTATTACTGTAAGAAAGTGGAATCTTGGATGCATCTTTTCTTTGAGGGGGCAGTGGCAAATGCTGTGTGGCTATTTTTTTCAAAGATGTTTCAAGTTAATAGATGGCAGGTGTTCGAATGCTGGAAGATTGGCCCAAAATGGTCAAAGAATGGGCATGTGAGGGAAATGATCCCTTTCTTAGTTGTATGGTTCATTTGGGTGGCTCATAATGATGCTAAACATAGGGGTTTGAAGATAGATGCCAAGAAAATCATTCAATCTATTATCAGACATCTATCCTTTGGTGTGGCAATAGGGGTGATTAAAAATAAGCATTGGAAAGGATTTGGTTGGGTTGCTGGGATTCTGGGTTTGCAAGTTAAGAATGTGATCATGAATTCCTTTACTATGGTTCATTGGAGGAAGCCGGTTGTAGGTATCAAGGTAAACACTGATGGGTGTTCTAGAGGTAATCCGGGACTATCTTCCTTTGGGGCTATTGTAAGAGATACTGAAGGTAACATTGTTATGGCCAAGCATGGTGTAATTGGTTTGGGTTCTAACATAAGAGCTGAGCTGGTTGGTATTTTAAGGTGTTTTAAGAGGGCTGGAGCTTTGTATAGAAAACAATCTCTCCCCGATACGGCTTGAATCAGATTCCTTGGTGGCGTTGAAGATCATTAAGGCCTCCTATGTTGGTTGGGTGTTGAGGTATCTAGTTTTGAAGATTAAGAGATATGATCATGTCCGAAAGTTGAGGCGATGAATACTGGGGACGTGGCGCTCCGGCTGACCGCGCGTAGACTCCGAATGAGGTGATCCTGCAACCACAACACGTCAGTGCCGAGCCAGGCAGGGATTCCCCGGCGTTGGTCCTTCGACGCTCAAGTCAGTCACCAGTGATGTGGAAGCAAAGCAAGGAAGCAAAAGAAATAGAGTAACAGTGTAGCAACAGTGAACTTGTATACCTCCGTTGAAGCTTGAGGCTCTTTATATAGGGCTCCGGGAGAGCGCGTGCATGCTCCTTGAGGCGTGCATGCTTGTCAAAGCTTTCTCTGAAAAGACATGTCAGGAAAGTGTCCCTGACACCATACCTTAACGATCCGAGCATATCTCTGATGTGACAGTGGAAGCTTCTGTCGTATGATCTTCTGCCTGACCATGCCGCCTGTCGGTGACATTAGTTCCCAAAAGGATATCGACAGATTCTCCTGTTGTCTGTTACTGGGCCGAGAGGGAGAGCCACTCGGCCAGCCTTCATCCATCCGAGTGTTGTTCTGTCCTTGGGGCGAGCGGGATGACCGCTCGGTCAATATTCCAATGTCAGGGTGGAACGACCGCTAGGATGCCGTGCGGGGGAGCTTTGAGCCGCTCGGCTTTAATCTCGTCGTGTCTTAATGCAGTTTGCTCGGTCGTGACTCTGCTTCGCCGGCTTCAAGGATTGATGTGAGGTCAAGTGGGATGGCCGCTCGGCGAGTCTCTTGCGATACTCATTTTTTTGAACGCCAGAAGTTCAGTACGTGGCCGAGCTGCGATGGTGTCGGATCGGGGCCTTCTTTATCCCGGTCAGGCGAGTGGGTCGGCCGACCGGCCGGTGATACAGGGGTGTTGACCGTCTTGACTTTGACCTCCACCGTGGCGATGACCCTCTGCGGGGTGGGCCCCTTCTTATCACCGCATCAAGATACATTGTGAAGTATCAGGTTATTTGCTCTCATGTGTTTCATGAGGCTAATGCTGCGGCCGATCATCTAACCAATCAAGCTTTTGGTTTCTGTATGGATAGAGTTTTGGCTCCTCAAGATGTAGATAATCTTCTCTTTGGTATTTGCCAAGTTGATAGATTGGGTTTGCCATATATGAAAGTGGTTTGTAAATATGTTTGAGTGATTTGTAAGTCTGGTGAGGTCATTTTGTAAATTGTCATGGTTGGAGATGTTAATTTGAAGGAGGTTTTTTACAGATTTGGAAGTAAAGCATGTCTGTTGCTGGTGGGTTCTTCTGACTTGATGCTGGTATGCGATTATGATGGGGTCTTCTTGCTGTGTTGAATCTGTGTTGAGGTAAACTGCAGAGATGTAGTTCATTTGTGCTTGTGGGTTTGGCCGGTAACGATGAGATTTATTGATATCCTAAGGCTGTTGAATTTATGGGCCTGTGTTTGGTTACGCATGAATTCTTCTGTGATGATATTTTTGTGACTCTGGTGTGGTGAGCTTTTTCGTAGGCTGTAGAGAATACTCTTTGTGGAATTCTGTTGGGCTGTTTAGGTCGTGTGCAAGTTTTTTTGGTGAAATTTTGTTTAGAAGCTGATGACGTGTTCAATTGCGTTTCCTTTCTTATGTGCTCTGGATTTGGAGAGCTTGGAGCCTTATTCTGGAGAATTTAAGAAGTGGCTGATTTCTTGTTAAAGAATTTGTAAGTAAAATCTTTTTGTCCTGAGATATTGGAATGCAAGTATGGAGAAGAGTTGTCTTAGTTTGAATATTCATGTAAATCTTTGGAGTAAAATTGTAGTATGAGGTTAGGTTTGGTTCCCCTAATATTATGGTTTTATTTTCATATATGAAATTTCCCTTTCTTTTTTTAAAAAAAGTCCGAGAACTTACGAGAAGATGCTAAACCCCTAAGGGACATGATAGAGAGAGGAGTGAGAAATAGTACGACTAGGGTTTAGCGTTGGTAAGGAGAAAAACCAGTAGATAGTCCTACCTTAGATCACCGGAGCACTAGACATTGCAGAGAAGAGGCACTACACCGGAGAAGGTCGGAAGTGTTTAGGGTTTGGAGGGAGAAAAATCGGGAGTTAGTGCAAGCAGTCAAATGGATGTTTCAATACACAAGTTAGCTTTAAAAATGCGTGTGACATGAATCGATTCGACTATTATTTCTAGTCCGTCAACTATTTTAGATCCTGATTTTAATAGAGAACAAACGATTAGATTCATTTCATGGATCGATTCGACTGATTCAGTTTATGCGGAGTATAATACCCCAGTTCTGAGATTCTGGTTAAGTATGACTTAAAAGGTTAAATGATACTATTCATATTATCAAGGTGCACCTTCCTTTTCAAAAGTCTAAATTTAAGAACTCCAAAGTTAAGCGTGCTTGGCTTGGAGAAATCTTATGATGGGTGATCTCTTGGGAATTTCCCAGGGTGCATGTGAGTGAGGACAAAGCATGCTGAAAGGACCTTCGGTGATCCGTGGAGCTAGTGGTTAACCCGATGGGCAATTCTTGTGACGTTCCCGGTTCGGTTCGAGTGGGGCCCGCCCGGGTAGGGGCGTTACAGATGATATCAGAGCAACTTTGCGATCGTGAGTGCGCTTGTGGCAGGAGCACCCAGGGCACCACCTAGCGAGGAAGATTATGAGATTTGTCTGTGGTGTGATTCGTGGTTACACAACGAATCAATTCAACTGATTAAGTACCATCTAACCTTGGTGATATGGATAGTACCATCTAACCTTTTAAGTCATACTTAACCAGAATCTCAGAACTGGGGTATTACACGGAGTACAAAGACAATTCGATTTGACTAATTTCATGGATCGATTCGACTGATCGAGTATATGACGTGTAAAGAGACAATTCGATTCAACTGATATCAGGGATTGATTCGACTGATTCAATTTATGAGGTACACAGTGACGAATCAATTCAACTGATTTAATGGATCAATTCAACTGTTTCAGTTTCTTTGGTGCTCAGAGACTAATCAATTCGACTTAGATTATGTATCAATCGATTGATTCATTTTCTAAATTGAACACAAACTAATCGATTTGACTGACACTAGGTATCAGTCGATTGATTCATTTGGTAAAGTTCATAGAGATGAATCCATTTAACTAAGGCTATGTATCGGTCGACTAATTAATTTTTGAACATGATTCGAGCACAATAAATGATGTTGGAAGCTCAAAGTAAATGAAAATTATATGATAATCACTGACTCACACCATATTTGAGATCCTTAAGCTTCCCTTTATGTGATGTGTTAAATTTTTATTTTTTGGATTGCCGAAGTCCATCAGCCGATTTTGACCCAAATCGGCTTATGAACCAAACTACATCAGATCGACATGTGGCCGGATCCTATGTGTTCGGGCTGGTTTCCTGAATGTATAAATGCCCTCAAACCTCATTACGATACAACGTATTGAGAGTTACGAATTTTTTAGCACAATCCGAGCATAATAAATGATGTCGTAAGCTTAAAGTAAATGAAAATTATATGATAATTACTGACTCACACAATATTTGATATCCTTAAGCTTTCCTCTATGTGACGGTGTTAAAAATTCTATTTTTTAGATTGTCGAAGTCCATCAGCCGGTTTTGACCAAAACCGGCTGATGAACCAAACTACATCGAATCGATATGTGGCATCATCCTATGTGTTCAAACTGGTCTCCTGAATGTGTAAATGCCCTCGAACCTCATTACGATACAACATATTGAGAGTTACAAATTTTTAAACATGATTCGGCCACAATAAAATTTTACATAGCATACAATTTTACATGATCAATTTAACCAACACAACATAACATGTAAAATACGACACCCAAATAATAATTAAATAGTAAGATTATTGGAGAAGTAATCTTATGGGATTTTTTAAAAATTTTTAGGAATTTTCTAAGAATTTTTCTGAACTTGTATGGCTTATTGTAAGGGGATCGATAATTGGACTCGAGAAAATCTCTTTGGAATCCAAATTAAGTGGGAGTTGATTGAAGATTTAACTTAAAGTTACGTTGATTAAACCCTAAGTATAGCCTTCTTCTTTAAACGCCGCAACGCCCGATTCCATTCTGTTGCCCGATTCCGATCTCATCTCCTTCTTCCCTCTCCCTCACCCGAGCACTTTGTCGCCGATTGCCGGCACCGATTTGCCCCTCTTCGGTCACGAATGATAGGTTGTCCCTCTTCGAGCTCCCTCGCGCCATCGCTGATGCCGCAGGACTCGATTCTGGCCTTCCCTCTACCCTAGCTTCGATCCGCCGATTTCCCTTTCTTCTCAGTTGCCGCCGCCCACGCGTCTTCGAAGATGAAGCACCACTAGAACGCGTCGACATTCTCTCCGAGCAGAAGCCCTTCCGATTCTCCATCGCCAGATCATCTCTACCCTAGACATGATCAGCGCCGTCGTCGATCTACACTGCCGCCCCTTCTTCCTTTAATCGGATGAG
>JBBMJZ010000010.1:8345595-8365413 GCA_037833815.1 Zingiber zerumbet | reverse complement strand
TATAAAATCTAATAACTTAGTATATGCTTTCGCAAGTGGCTCTGATACCACTGTTGGGATCTAGTGCGCTAAACACACAGAAAGCACAGTGGAAAAATTAACTAGATCCTCTCCCAGAAGATCCACGTAAGGATAAATCTACATATACTAAGTTTTACATGAGAAGTATATCTTTGTTGCGTGATCTTCGCAATCCCGACAGCAACTTTTCTTTGGATGCAGATCTCAGCACGATCAAGTGATCGCGCCTCTACGGTACCCACATGAACATATTCCGTTCATCTCACAAACTCTCGATCTGGAGAAGAACCAACTTTGTGGTGCTAGCCACACAAGGTGATTCGGCCATGAGGAAGGATCGACCAAGAGGAAGAAGAGGAGGAAGAAGGAGAAGAAGATCAATTCACTTAATGAAAATGAATGAGACAAACCTTTTGTACTCATCCAAGGAATATCAAAGGTTATTTGGCTTTTGGTCTTCCTTTGATTAATGATCCATTAAACTCTATTAATAGACATTAACCTTCTTGTGTCTTTTGATCTTCCTTCATGAATTGACCTTAATCATCTTTCATGAAGAGACTTTTCATCTTCTATGAAGGGTCTTTTAGTCTTCTTTTATATGATCAAATCATGTAAAAGACCTTTCTTCTTCCTTAGTGAATTCAAGTTTACCTAATGTGTCTCACTCATTGAAGCTTGTCAATTCCAATTGACTCCATGAATCTTATTCAAATTAGATTCAATCCAATAATTAGATCCAATTGAGTTTAACTCAATGAGTCTAATTCAGATTAAACGTTTCTTTGTTTTCCTCTTAATGGGTTGGATTATATATTGGATTAATCATTAATCCAATAACCCAATAAGCCTAATCATCTCATAATTGACTCTTAGAGCTAATACTAACAAAAGATGGAAAGGTAACTGGAAGAAAGGATGCCGGAGGAGACAGTCGCTGGAGGATTCACGAACATGGTGGAGAGACCGAGAAAATGGGCTATGTGCTCTAAATTGCAATATTAGAGATAGAACTATTAGTTCCATCGCTAATTAGAGACGGAGATAATAGTTCCTTCTAATTAGCGACGAAACTAATAGTTTCGTCGCTAATATCACGATTTAGGAACTGAGCGCATCTTCTCGGCCTCTCCGCTTGTCTAATTAATGATGGGATATTAGTTCATATTAGTTTTATCTCTAATTAGCGACAGAAAAAATATCTCCATCTCTATTATTAAGATACATTACCGTGATGTTTGCGACAGAATATTTCTTTCATCTCTAATTAGAGACGGAACAAAAATTCTATTTCTAATTAGAGATGGAATTAAAATATTAATCTATATTCATAAATGGATAATTTTCCGTCGCTAACTTTTGCTAATTAAATCATTTTGTTATTATAAACGGCCAAAATAGAGATGAAAATATAGTTTCGTCTCTAACTAGAGACGAAATTATAATTCCGTCACTATATTAGAGACGGAAATATATTTCCGTCTCTAATTCCGTTGCTAAATTATAATTTTTTTTTTTTTGTAGTGTGTGTTTTACTTCTGTTTTTTTTCTGATAGTTTCCTTGTAAAAAAGAATCAAAATGAGTAACAGTTCTTAATTACATAGTCGGTGTTGAGATTGTGAGGTATGGTCAAAGAAGTCGTCACACCTTAATCCACATCATGTTAGAGCTTAGGAATTAAGAGCATCATATGAACACCTAATGATGTGTAAAATATCTTCAGTATGCAATGAGATTAAAAAGTGAATTGAAGTTCTAAGATCGATGCTGCACTGGTTGAAACGGCTGAAATGTATTGTTCCAATAAATCAAAATACTGAGCTAGGTCGGAGTTTCGGTCTGACTGAAAAAATTCTTAAATTGGAGACAATGACATCTTAAATTTAGTCCTACATACCTAGTGGTAATTTTTATTGCTTCACAGGTTCACATATATGTTGTAAATATGATCAAGGTGGAATTACTAATTTTGACCAAGTAAATTACGTCCAATGTGTGCTTGCTCAAGCAAAGCATCGTCCTTAACTATTTAAAAAAAAATCTAAAATGTTTATATCTGAGTATAATCATTAAACCACAAAAAATTCCTAACCTATAATGACTAATTATGATGCAATCCAAGAAAGAAACTATTGTCGCTTTTACTTGTTTAAGTTGGAACTTGTATAGTATAATAAGTCAATACATATCCTAAATTTTTAGACATAGATTTTGATTATTTTTTATTTCCCTCGTTCTAGAAAGACTCGTACATGTTTGAGCGAATCTTAAGCGACCAAATCATGGCCTATAATATGTTGTACCCTACCATCGCTTCATTTCACTCGTCAAGTGATGTTAAAACAATTTCGATTCAAAATATATTCTTCCACATGAGCAGTAGCAAAACCCTAAGGCCAAGGTTGGATAATTTTAAGGCCTACAATATATTGTACCTTCTTATTGTTTCATTCATTCACTCATTCAATTGATATTTCAACAATTTCTATTTAGAGCCTCTTCTTCCTTTTGAGTAGAGTAGTAAAGACCCAAGGTCCCAACTCACCCTGCCATTCCCCCTTTAGGAAACCCTTGTTAAAATTTTGCGTAGATGTTAAAAATAATTATAGATTTCCTAACATACTTTTTATCTAAGATTAATTAATAAAAATATCCTAAATGTTTCCTTTTTCAAATCTGTCCAAAATTATTTACTTTCATCCAATGGACACCTAAAATTTTCAAATGACTTCAACTTTTGTCCGTTAATTCATATGACATCTTCTGTTTTTATAATTTTTGAATCCATTCTATTGATGAACATCAATTCAGGACATTTTTTCCTAAGAAAAAAAATTAAACATTATGAATCTTTGGATTAAAGAATACATTTTTAAGGAAATAAGCTAAGTATCATTCTTAATAAAAAAAAACCTAATTTTTGTGGAAAAGAGTTTTGACAAAGGAAAGCAATAAGATACTTTAACAAATTGAAATTGAAGTTGTTTTGTTAAAATTAAGATAAAATTGAAATAGTTTAAACAATATGCTATCAATTAGGGCATCCATAGTAGGTGGAACTCTCGAAGAGCTCCTTCGTTACCACATCCGTGTCACGTCAAAAGTTAAAAACCCAGTACATTTCTCCACTATCAAAAAACCTCTCAACAATTCTTTTATGGATCTCACACTTTTCATTATATCTATTTCTTTATCTCTCATTCATATTTACATTTTATATAATTATTTTTTTATAAAATTTAAATTCATAAACTACTAACATAAAATAACATTAATAATTAAAAAAATTACATAAATATTATGGTACATATATTGCAATTAATAAATTTTTTTTTACTGATTACAATTATAGCTTGTCCAGATATACTCAACTAAGTCAGCTCGAAGTTGATAATGTTGTTGATTATCACGTAGCTCGTAATTTCTCCGGATGTATCCTTGGAATTCTTGGGTGGTGGAGCCTTAAAATATTTGTGATGGAGGATCTCCTTTATCGTCCGACCAATTGACTACTGCATCTCCCTCATTATCAATAATCATATTGTGCAAAATAATACAGGTATACATGATGTCCTTCAAATTATCCTTGTACCAAAATCGTCTTGGCCCTCTTATCATTGGCCATCGCGATTGGAGTACCCCAAATACCCTCTCGACATCCTTTCTCGCGGTCTCCTTTCGTTCTTTAAATATTTTTCTCTTAGGATCCTGGGGACATGGAAAGCTCTTGACGAAAGTAGCCCATTCTAGATAGATCACATTGGTCAGATAGTATCCTTTTATATATTGTGTATTATTAATCGTAAAATTAACCTCGGGTACATTTCCTTGTAAGACGTCATTGAATAAAGGTGATTCGCTAAGCATATTGATATCATTACATGACCCTGCAATTCTAAAAAAGACGTGTCATATCCACAAGTCTGAAGATGCGACGACTTCGAGGATAATTGTTGGGACGCCATGATCTTTCCAAGTAAACTGGTCTTTCCAAAAGACAGGACAATTTTTCCATTGTCAATGCATACAATCAAGACTACCCAACATGCCAGGGAAGTCATGTCTCTGCTCATGCATTTCAAGCAAGTGTTGGATATCAGTAGCATTAGGTCTTCTTAAATATTAGGTCCTGAACACTTCAATTACACATTGACATAAGTTGAATAAACATTGGATGATAGATGTTTCAGCAATCCGTAGGTACTCATCATAATGATAAGTAGGAACTCCATATGCCAATTGACGGATAGCTACTGTGCATTTCTGAAGTGATGACAAATCTTTCTTTCCCGTTGTATCGACCTTCCATTGAAAATATTTTGAATGATTTTTCCCAGCATCAATTATACGAAGGAATAACTCTTTTTGCATTTGGAATCAACGTCGGAATATGTCATCAGGATATACCAGATCATCAAATAAGTAATCATTGAAAAGATGAGCATGCCCAACTTCACGATTCCGATTCAAATACCTTCTCCTCTGTGTTCTACTGGAAGAACTTTGGGTTATTTGATGTACCATTTGTCGTTGCTCATATAATCCAAGCATTCTTTGTTCATCTATATCCTCTGCATCTTTCGCCAATTCATTTCTCCAGAATTTATGGAGCATAGATCGATATGAATTTTGAGTCATTTGAAATAAATTAAGATATTTTTGTAGTTGAAAAAAATAGAGAGTTAGGAAAAAAGTAGAAAGCAAAGATAACGATCAGATTGAATGATAAAAATAAAATCGATCATGTATTTATAAATTTTTTAAAATTAAAAAAACTAATTTAACGGCTGAACAATGGCTTTTTAGCCGTTGTTCAATGGTGTAGCATTTATAATGACTAACATTTATTAGCCATTGTTTGTTTTTTAATATTTTAATTAAAAAAAACATAAAGGCGAAGAAGTAGCTCAGTAATTAGGTGCCGCTTCTTCAATTAAAATGAAAAACCACCCTCCACTATAGAAGGAAAGTTTTTCCAAACTGTCAACTTACCGTGGGAGTTCCAAATTTCGGAGCTCCCACTTTGGATGCTCATAGAAACAAAGGAGATACTTTATTAATTAGGTATGATATATATTTATTAGGTAGGCCACCCTTACGAATGAAGAAGGCTTAACTGCTATCTTTTGTGAGATTATCGAATAAGGGATGGATTCATGAGATCATCGACTAAGGTACAAATCAATCTAGAATTTCTGCTCAGTCTTAGGTGGTACAATAGAACAATATCTTTCATCTTTTCCTTTGATTTTCTTGCTTCTTAACTTTATATGCATCGCTACTTTCTGAAGTCTTAAATTGAGATGCTGAGAGACCTATATCCTAGGTGTTGGGTTTTCACCGTGAGAGGCCTATAGCCTAGGTGTTAGGTGTCTGAAATTAAAATGCATGTCTCTCTTAATTTGTTTTTTTTTTTAATTTCTCTTTATAAGAGAATGACAAAAAAATATTGTTCAACTTGTAACATGGTAAATGAATTAAATATTTATAAAGACCCAATTTGATTAACGTATATTTATGTTTATCAAATATGAATAATAGTTTATTTAGTCTTTTCGGGATGGTACAGTAATTGAAATATGAGGTATTGTCATATGAGATCTTACATCTTAGAGTTTAAACTCAACGTTTCTGAGTATATCTTTCCCTATGTCTTAACTACTTGTATTAATAGCTAATAGTCACATGTGATTTACCTTCTCCATGTTAGCTTAGGGACGAATTGGCTGAGATGAGTGAGTTGTTTCTTTTTACCACATGATCAATAGTTTATTTATGTTTATTAAACTTGCACAATATCAATTAAAAGAACTTGAACCACTCACTATGAAATCAATGTTCATAAATAATTACTGTATCCCGGGGCTATGTGGCACTCATTTGTCTCCTATATATTTACGGTTCGATTTTCAGCTATGACGTATTTACAAAGATTTGTTCTTTAAATGAGATTTGCAATTAAAGAGATGCCAGACTTTTGGGCCACCTACTACAAGTGCTTCCCAATTTACCCTGGTAGTCAGTAGAAAACTTTTATGAGACCGGACTGATCACCCCAGATTCGATGTTGGAACCGGACTAGCCACCCCAAACTCAACATTACCCGACCTAATTAATCATTTTTTCATAAATAATTGATCTCAAAGAAAATTTATGCCATATACATCAATAAAACTTATATCTTCTAATTTCATGAAGGCACATTACATCTAAGAAATTAAAATTACTTGTAATACTAGACTATCCGTCTGATAAAAAATTTATATGGAATCAAATCAATTTCTAAAACTAGTCTAATATCTAAATTATTAAAAATAAAAACTTATATCAAATTTATAAATAAATGAAAAATTTAACATGTATCTCCAATGGAGCTTTTTTTCCCAAGTTTTTATTTTTCTCTACCTACGTGTAAACGAAAATCAAGAAGCTAGGTTCGGGAATTCGGACCCAGCTTTTACTCTCTCTCTTCGTTTTGTTGGTGGGGTCAACAAAAATCCAAAAAATCTTAAACCTTTGGAGATGCTCTAAACAAACTTTTAATATTAAACTCACTAACTAACTACTTTAAAATTTTAGAAGTTTTTAAATGATCAGATAGGTTCGGTTGATAACACCTAAACAAATCAACTACAATCTCAATTTTTTTTAAAAAAAAAAATAATATAACATGACGGCAGTTCCAAAAACAAAGCCTAAAAGTGTTTTTTCTATATTTACATTAAAAAATCTTTTGGGAAATTGAGCCAAAAAGAAATCTTACAGACTGACACAATCTGAATTTTTGAGGAATGTTTAATTGCACAACAATCGCATAAATTAAGTCAAACCTTCAATTTAATCACATACCAAGGAATGTTTAATTGCAAACTACAATTGAATGAGCTATCACTTGCAGATGACGAATCAAACTTCAAACATATATAACCTATCAGATCAGCAGAACTCAAAAAATAGAAATTTATATTTAAAAGGGAAATAGACTGGCCACAAAATGCTCCTTCGAGTAGATGACAGTCCTAGGAATGAACACACCCTGAAAGAAAGGTCATCTGACAGGATGGGAAAAAACACACCCTGCAAAAGATTACAGAATGATTTGTTAATCAGCCTGTTAAAACCAAGCTTCCACAATGCAAGCACAATCCCGCTAGCAATCAGGTTCTGAAATCTCACCTTGATTGGATTTTTTTTTTTTTCTCAACAATGCAAAACATTGAATGTCCATGGTTACATAGAGGATTTTGATGGGGGTAATGTGCTAAAGACAATGTCCCACAGTGAAGAAGTTATTCCAAAACCCTTATTTTGGATTCGGAAATGATGATTTAGATGATATCGCTGGAATCAGCAGGAAGGTTAGTTGAGTCAAATTCATGTCATAAAGGAGAACTAGCAAGGAGTGTCTGCTTTTTTTTTAAAAAAAAAATATTATGATACTCACCTTAAGATGCTTAGCAGGATCTTTGGAGGGCTGTCCATGGTGCAGGTAGTAGTGAGTGCAGTCATATATAACATAACCCAACAGGCCACCTCCAAACAATGCTGGAGTAGTTGTGGGAGCTGCAAGCAATGTGGCCAGCTTCCAGAACTAGAAAACATTATGAAACTTATTATCTTCCTGTTACCATGATAAAACTTCCATATAACCTCAAAGGAAAAAGACTGTAAAGAGCTCCAGATTTTCTAAGCTAATTGATTATAGAAAAGTACAGCACAGAAGCTAGTGATGCAGCATATATCATCCAGACATGTACATAGTTAGCTGATGATTTGGGTTTCTAGTTATTAAACTTACTGGTATGCATAAGATAGCAGTTGCAGCAGGGGGGAAAACTAGCCGTAGGCCATCCATGGGATGCTTGTGATGACAACCATGGAGAAGGTAATGAGCTGTATTTCCCCTATAACACAGTTGCCAAAGAAGTGACAGCATATCCAAGTTAATTGAATTGAATTGAATTGAAGAGGTTGAAATCAGACATTTACCAGTAGCTTTTAGTTTTGATGTGGAAAAGAAAACGATGCAAAATATATTCGATCATGGTCCACAAAAATACTCCAGTCATTACCATCAGAGCCAACTGAGGGAATGAAATGCCCATTTGAAATGACTGAATTAGACAACAACAAACAACTGGAAGCCATATCACTGGAATAACCCACCACACTGTTCGTGTTAAGAACTGAAATTAAAAAAGAAACATTTAAGCATAGACCAGAGAATCACATTTTTCTGTGGTTTAAGTTATTATTCAGTTGTGTTACCTCCAAAACATTATTTGCAAAAAACCGTGGACCTTCCTTGCTAATTATAGGTTGGTGAACCCATTCTTGGTAAGCATCCCCAAGGCGACCCACCTAAGGAAAATTTAGAAGAGTTTGATCAATATGCAACTCTATCAGCTATTTGAGTGACAAGATAGATAAGTTAGGATCATTAAGCTTGAAATGATGTAGAATGACTCCAAGCATTCAACAGAAAGGAAGATGTAAAAGGATTATATAGGTTAAGATTTACAGGACATCAGAGTTACAACTACAAAACAAATGCTCACCTTTGTTGATTCACGCAGCTTACCTAAAAAACTATTTACCTTGACCAAATAAATAAAAGAAAATTACAATTACAGTATGGAAAAATGTTAAAACTGACAGCTTGAGCTAATATCAGTCCATTATATGGAAACATGACAAGAATTGAAGCAGCATTTAGATATCTAAAGTGATGTAAGGATTATATACACATGGCTAAACTGCACCTGAAATACAAGTGGCTTAGTCAAATCAACAGTGAAACCCTCCAGTATGACCATTTTGAAGGTTCAGATTGCACTGTACAAATGTCATCAAAGGTTATATTTATCCAGAAAATATTGAGAAAGGTCAATGTAAGCATCCATGCATATAATCACACCAAATATCTACAATGAAAAATAAATAAAGGAAAAAATATTACTTATCGATACATAAAAATCAAGCTACCTCATCTTACTGTTTCATTTAAATCTCAAAAGTATGCATGATAATTTTACTAAACAAAAAACTCCCTTCACTATATGCCTATTTATATGTTGGTCCCATCATGATCCTAAATAATTTTGATATTTTGACAATGATGTAAGTTAAAATTCGTGGCTTTTAATTAAGTGTGTCAAGTCTCCAGGTGCAACATTACTAGGTACAACACTATAGGTGCAATAATTAAAGTTTTGGCATATCGAGATTGATTGAATACTTTGTAAGAAGTCTCGGCGGATGAAGGTTGACCGAATGGTTGGCAAGAAAAAGAAAAGCCGAAAACAACACTTCTTGGCAACTTGGAGTTTTGAAGGAATGTGTTGTCGAGACTCTTGGCAAATTTCATTTGTGCAAAGATGAGTGTGACAACACATGTGATAATAGGCTATTCGAGAGTTAGATTAGATTGCCTTAAAAATAGCTTTGGTCAGTGTGTCAATCAATTAAATATATAGTTCAGTCGATTGATACTTAAGTCAACTGATAAGTTGAGTAGAGTCGAATCGACTCAAGATGAAAAGAGAACAAAAGGTTATTGTTCCCCTTAACTTGCATGCCATTCAACTGATACTATGTGCCAATCAACTCTTGCATCAACTAATACTGTGCATCCAACTAATGGAATCATAAGTCACTAAATAAATAGTTGTTTGTTATGACAAAATGGTTAAGACGTTGCATAGGTGACTATTAGGATCTTGAATCAACTAATGAAGTAGTTGACATTTTGACAATAGAATTGTTACGCTGCCATTTTTTGAAGTCTTCAAGCTCTCTTCCACTTGTAATTTTCGTTTTGTTCTAAGAATTGTACTTATAAGAAGACAATTGTAAAGGATTTCTCTACCTTCAGAATGCATCCGAGAAGGAGAAAGTTATAAATTTCGTGGAGTGACTTACCAAATGGTTATAGATCGTGGAGTAGGAACCAAAGAGTTGTGAACCATGTAAATCTCCGAGTTTGTATTACTTTTCTTATCTTCTTTTGTATCATTTTAGTTTGTGCATTGTGTGTTTGTATTCTTGTGGTTATACTTTCTTTGTTTCAATATAATCTATGTAAAAGAAGCTTTAAGAAAGGTTATTCCTCCATCTAATCTTTCCTCTTAGATTCTACATTTGGTATCAGAGCAAGATTTAGCATTAATAATTAGAGGAAGAATAATTTTATGGTGATGCAAGCAAGGTTTAAATTTCGACCGGTGCTGAGCTTTCGGTCCCAAATTGGAACGATATAGTTTCAATATTTTTTTTATTTATATGTAGTAATTATAAGATAAATATGTTTATGGTGTATATAAAAATAAGTTGTATATTAATTTTATATAAATTCTCAATTATTGAACAACTTATTATTGTCAGAAAAAATAATTAAATATAGTTTTCTTTAAAAAAATTATCTATCAATAACTCAAATTAAAATTAATCTATCTATAATAATTAGTATATAAATAAATATAAAGTTATTACTTTATATATAATAATTATATAAATGAACTATTTATTTATTTAATTAATTATTAATTAAATAATAAATATTTTAAATAGTAAAAAAATATCAAGTAAAAAATAGAAAATAATAAAAAAATTATCAGAATATAAATATAATATTTTAGAATTTTTTAAAAAATTTAAATGAAATTTAAAATAATAAAAAACATATAATATAAATTAGAAGTATTAGATTTTTTTAATGAAATTTAAAACATTAAAAAACAAATTTTCAGAATATTAATTAATAAAATTTATTTTAATTTTAAATATATTTTTTTATATGTTTTATTAGGATAATTTAATTAGGGTTTATAAAAGTATGTTCGAAATATCATATATACTTTAGGAATTGTTTAAGTTAATTAAATAAAAAATTTAATTTCTATCGAAAAAAAGAAATGCCCCGCACTGCGAGCGCCCGGGGGGGGGGGGGTTCGGCGGCACCGGACGCCGCTAGCGGTGCTAGAGGCGTCGCCGGATGCTTCCAGCGACGCCTTCGATGCCGCAGAAGGCATCCCGTGAAGACTTCGACGCTACGCTTTTAGAGCCGCTGGAGACGTCTTGCGACTCCTCTGATGCCACCGTGAAGCATCCGAGGCTGGGAAGCCTCCGGTGCCGGTTTCGCCTGCCCGACAGAATAGTAAAAATAGTCTGTGCTAGACGGCATGGAACGACATTTCATTCGTTGGATGCAAGAGGGATTTGCCACAGCGAGGCCTCCATATTTTAATGACTCAAATTTTTCAGTTTAAAAAGGTGGGATGAAAGCCACAACCTAATGAATGACATTGATATGTGGTTTAGTATTATTGAAGGTTTCAAATGCCCATGGACAAGATTAACATCTTTATGAAATCCAAAAATTCGACTGTAGACATGAAAAAAAGGTGCAATCAACACTTAGTGAAGTCTCACCCATTAAAGTCTCCCCTACACAATACACAAAGATTGGATTATTCAAAAGTACAAAAGAACTTTGTGACAAGCTCATAAAATTACATGTTGGTATATATGACTCCAAAAATTCCACCCATGGTGAATACTCTGTTATGACCTGTCTCAAACCGGGATAAAGGAGGGTTGCATTAAGTTGTCAGTCAACGTTAAATATAAGCAAATATTATGTATGGGTTCATCAAATTATTGTTAAGATGGATGTGCGGATATACAAGAATGGATAGATAAGAAATGAGAATATTAGACAGAAAATTAGAGTTGCACCTATTGAAGAAAACCCCAAGAGCACGTTTAAGATGATATGAACATTACTTGTGCGACCAATAAATATTCCAGTTAAGTAATATGAGATGTGAAAACCAGACATTAAGACATTAATCGAGGAAAAAGAGATATCAAGTGATGAAGAAGACCAAAAATGACTTGATTAATAATAATAAAATAGGATAAATTTCATTTAAATATAGAGGATAATATAGTAGGAGATTGAGCCCAATGACATAAGATAAAGATTTAATTGTTGTTATTATAAATGACTAAAATAGATAACCGTGATTTACTTGTAAATCAATTACGTAATAAAAAACATAGGAGATTTTAAATGGTCTTGAATGACCTTCATATGATAGGTGAAAACATAGTTTAAAATCTCGAGACATATCGAAGTTTCGGGAACAATGCAGTTTCAGTTACATATCGTGTCATGCCTATATGATTTCGATATTTTTTAAATATAAAATATATTAATTAAAAATAAATAATTTAGGATAAATATTTAAAAAATATAAAAGTAGAAAAAATATTTTTTTTAAAAAAAAGAAAAAATATGGAATCGTAATAGTCTTATATGATAAATAAATAAATAAATTATTATATATTTTAAAATTAAAATAAATAAAATATATAATTAATGTTATAATTTTATTAGGTTTTAAATCTATTTAGATTATCTCTATCATAGCTAGTAGCTAGCTGAATAAGTTTATTAACATAAGTTTTAATAAAAAAAAAATAGCCCTGATGTCTCACCCCTACGTCTCGCAACTCCCTATGCAGTGGGGTCTCGCGACTCTTTGTCATGACCAATGGGGTACGCAATTCCTTCGTCGATAACAATGGGGTCGCACGACCACTCCATAGTTGTCGATCGCTTGCCCCTTCATGCGGCTAATGACATCGCACAACCGCTCCATTACTACCGATGGAGTCATGTGACCCCTCCTTCGCGGCTGCAGGATGCAGGTGTCGGTCGGCAGGCAAAAGGAAACGTTTCGTCTATCTCGTCCGATACGGCATAAGATTTCAAACCATGGGTGAAAAGTCTTTTCCTAAAACTTGTCTTTGGTCTTTAATGGTTATGAATAGCACAGTTTGTAAGAAATTCATAAGGAACAAATTTTAGAAAGGATATAAAGAAATTTTGGAAGGAACCAAAGAAAGCAACCAAAATAAAGGATCTAATCCACTAGTAAGAAAGGTCACTACAAAGTTGAAGTGCACTGAACTCAACAAGCATGAGAAAAGAAAAAGAAAAAGATTCAATAAGAAAAATGGGATGAATCCTCCTCATCTTCCTCCTCTAAAGAAGAGAAACCAAACAAGTGCACTAAAAATGTAGCATTCAGGGCTCTCAACAACATTTATAAAACTTCTATTAATGAAGACTCATCCTCTAACAAAAAATCATCCAAAAGCTCTAGTGAGGTTCTTATCTTAGAAAATCAATTGATAAAAACAAATTAGTCAAGAAATATATGTTTGAAATTACAAATTAATGGCTCATGACTCTCTAAAACATTGATGAAAGTCTAAGTACTGAAGGTTCATCCTCTAATGAAGAGTTATCACAACCTCTAGTGAAGTAAATTCTTCTCAATTAAATCACTTATATGATACAATTACTATCTTACAAACCCTTACTAAATTAATTGATAAAAGCAAATGTCTTAAAAAGGAACTTAAGACAATTAAAGACCCTTCTTCGGGATCTAAGTATCTAGATATGATGCTCAAAAAGCCACGTGTTATGTATAATAAAGCAGGAATAAACAATAATTGAAAGCAAAAACAATATCAATACTCATATCTTTCTTCAATTACTAGAAGCAATTCATTTATGTCTCATTCAAATAGCGGTACACTTGGTGCAATCAGGCACATGCCCAATTTGATTTTCATACACTAATGTTTGCATTTTGGTGTTTCAGTAATATATTTGGATGTGTCAAATAGATTAAAGTTGACTAGATAATTGACATTGGATACTTGATAACCATCATTTTTTTGTATTATTGTTGCTCTCATGTTAACTCCGCCCATGATGACCGGTCATGGCCGGTCCCAAGCTCGGATAAAAGTGGAGGGTTACGTTAGGTTGTCAGCCAGCGTCAAAACTATGACAAATATTCAATGAATTAATCCATTAAACTATTGTGCTAATACTAGGTTGTTCCCCAGAAGGAACGCGTTGCAGGGTTTGATTGTAACGTCTCAGCAAGGACCGCTACATCTCTAGAACTCGGGTGTAGTGCTAAATATGCAAGAGTTCGCGTTACAGGGTCCGACTATAACGTCTCAGCAAGGACCGCTACATCTCCATGAGAACTTGGGTGTAGTATTAAATAGGCAAGAGTTCTCACACCTAAAGTTATTAATGGGATAATTTTATTAGACTTTAATTAAGTATATTTAAATTATCCCAATCATAGTTAGAAGTTGATTAAAATTATTAACCTAAAGTTGTTTAGTTAAATTTGGAGAACGCGTCCGGGCTCGCGCGATGCTTCCGGACTCATCGCCAAGCCCATGCGACGCTGTGGTGGTGGTTCCATGCCCAGCAGTAGCAGAAAGAGGTGAGTTACCGCCTAAAGCATCGCCTCAACCTGAGGCGGTGCAGTTGATGCCCAACACCCGCATTAGGCAATGCCTAGGCGACCGCCTCGATAGTCATTTAGAACACTGATACATATATATTTATACTTTAAAGGAATACCGAAACTATATTGGCACGATATAATACTGTATCGTACTAAGCATATAACGAAACTTCGGTACGGGTCGAAATTTTAAACCTCAAGTACAAGAAGCAATACAACGAAGAAAAAAATAGCCACGGTTGAAAATTTGAAATTAGGGTTAAAATAAAATAGGCACCAAGTCTTAATGGATTACTATTCATAAAACGACTTCAAACCTGCGTAATGTTATAGTATGCAGACTTACAGATTCATGTGATTCGCTCAAAGGAGTAATTTCAGACAGAAACTCTTGAGCTGCTTCCACCAAATTGAAAATCATTACCCGTCCTTCCTGAGCATTAACCTTTGCCTGATATCAAGGATCACATAAATTCACAACAGAAAAACAGAAAGCATTTGTAAATGGCTGTATTACTACTACTAATACAAAGAATAGAAATGATTTCCATGAAGCTAAATCTATTGTGCATAAATGACTTGCATCATAACAATTTTTTCTGCCCTAGAATATACCCAGAGGACCCACATGGACTTGCTATCTTCAACTAAAAAATATTAGACTATCAATTGAAAAGCCTCCTTTATAGTGTTACGTCCTGCTCTATGTTTGGTGCCAGTTCGGACACTTATTGTATGTCCCCTGACTTTAAAGTAATCCCTGCATAAATAGTTTACATGTCCATCCACAGTTTCCAAATAAGGGCAATCACCAGCCTCTAATAAGAAATTTTCAGATTAGACTCAACAGCTTAATCCATGTCAAGCAGTAATTCAACTTTTTCAGTCGGATCAAGAACCTTTGTCAGAACTCCTAAATAATTGTTTCCCATGAATGCAACATCTTGAGCCTTTGTGCAAACCCACAAATAACCATCTGATCAGAAGCCTTCATTAGAGTACTTGTATCCATTAGCAACTCTTTTAGGTAAGAATTTTTTTACAAAAAATGATCAAGATAGTAAGCTTCAAACTGTGAATGAAAAAATATGCCCTACTAAAGAGTGATTTAAAAATATGAACTAACAAGGGCATAGACAAATAAACAAATCATCAGTTAATTTTCACCGGAATAGACCTTAAACTTAATGAAGACAATGTTCTAGGGTTCAATTTCAAAAAATATTGTGAGAAAAAGGATGGCCATCCTAAGGAAATTACAGCCATACCTAACTGAGTCATAAGATAGACTGTGTACTGTGACTCGATGTAAATACTTGATTCGGTTGAAATAAATTTATGTTCACATCATAAGACTTAAAATGAGTAGATACTGTCTGCATAAATGTTGTTCCCTTTTATCATCAGACAGTAGGTTAGATTGTCCTTTACTACTAGAAAAAAACAAATTCATATCATGTCCCAGCATTAACTAGTAACTCTTTTGACAGCATGATTAACTTAGAAAACCTAAGTAGGAAAATCAACGTCATTCGTGTATGTCAATGCCTAAACAATTATGATTATTTACAGAATTGTTGAAGATGTCAGCACTAACATTCTCTGACCTGGTCAAGAAGCAAAACAAGGAGTCTATCAGCATCTTCTTTTAACAAACCTCTCTCTGGCATTATCTGTAGTTTGGGGCATTTGTATGGATAACCAGGTAAGCATCTGCAAGCAAAGAAAGATGATGAATTTGAAAAAGAATCAGACAAAGTTAGAAGCTGCTGATAAAGGAGACCAAACTACAAAACAATTGTACTAACCTTACCAAGAGACTAGCAGAAACATAGAGATCATCATAGCCCATATCGCTTGAGTAAGGCCTGTTTCACATTGTCACAAATTGGAACGGAGAAGATAATATAACTATAATTTGTCACAATTTTCAAGTACCTCAGCTTTATCGAAAAAGAAGCATGAGGTGGTTCAGATATGATTTTGAAGTCATCCTGAAATATTGAGTTCCTAAAATAGGAAGCAAGTCATGGGTTAGAACTCATCAATTAGTGCAGTCAACAAAACTATTATGAACCCGAAGAATCAATTTTTACTCTAGGATCATTCAGAAAAAACATCTGCGTCCAAGACATTCTTGCAGGAAAGTTTAGATAGGATTCATATTTTAAAAAGGTCCGTTGACACTAACCACAACTTGCTCAGTTATGGCGACTGGCATGCATGACATGGCACATGAGAGTATCAAACTACAGAGAATTGGAAATTTCAGTTCCTATAGAAAGTTGCTTTCCAAGGTTTAGTTGATAGGGTCTTCTCAATGATATTTCTTATGTGAGTATAATCTCTGATTCTGCAATAACAAACCGAGACAAAGGCAATGAAAGGATGAAACGGAACCCACAATACAGTCAACTCGTCGGCAAGAAGATTTTCATCGACCACGGCGGCACATGAGGAGTCCTTGGAGGACGCCCAGCCCCTGCCCCGTCCTCCTCCGCTTCGCTTCTTCTTCTTTTTCGAGCTATGCCCCATCACTCGCAGCTCCGCCTCAAACGTTCCCAGACCTGGTGCTATATCATCGACTTCAACGGCAATTCATACCACCAATCGCAAATCTAAGACCTGCCTATCGAGGAGCGGAAGAAGATACCTAGGGCGGGCACTGGAGTAGAAATTTCAATCAGGCGATCAAGACGTGCGGTAGGAATCAGAATTCAGTAGGCAGGGCCAAACCGGGTTACCACGGTCAAATCGCTTTCCGATACGAGATTTTTTATCCTTTTTCCAGGAAAACGAGTGTTAATATTTTTTAGAAAACCGTCTTCTATAGAAAATAAAAGGTGTTAAGCCGTCGATTTAGATTGACCGGTCCAATTAGACCTACAGTCCAACATTTAAATAGATTAAATTAAAATTTTATAAACTCTTTGAAAGTAGACATAAACAGACTCATTCGTACGGATAATGGATCTGGATGAATCAATCGATGGATCGATTATACTGATTATGAGAGGTGAATTTTTACAGTAAAAAAAAAATATAATAAAATAAGGAAGGCTGAAAATAGCAAGATGAACGTATAGTGATACACTCTTGAGTCAAGGCTCGATCAGGTGTGATAAGCTTCCCGAGCATGACGACGTGTAGTTGACTAAAAAAGGTGATATCATACGCTCGGCAGGTTAAGATCGGTCGAGAATATATGGCCGATCGAACAGGAGTATTCACGCACGCTCAGTAAGTTAAGACCGGTCGAGAGTATACGACCAACCGAGGGAAAGTCGACCGAACAAGAGTGTTCGTGCATGCTCGGTAAGTTAAGACCGGTCAAGAGTAGACGACCGACCGACCAAGGGGAAGTCGATTGAACAAGAGTGTTTGCGCATGCTCAGTAAGTTAAGACCGGCCGAGAGTATACGATTGACCGAGGGGAAGCCGATCGAATAGGAGTGTTCACATACGCTCGGTAAGTTTAGACCAGTTGAAAATATACGGCCGACCAAGTGGGGGTCGACCAAACAAGAGTGTTCGTGTACACTCGATAAGTTTAGACCGGTCGAGAATATACGGCCGACCGAGAGGAAGCCAACCGAATAAAAGTGTTTGCATGCGCTCGATGGGTTAAGATTGGTCGAGAATATATGGTCGACCGAGTATAGAGATATTTCAATCTGGTGTGACCCTGAGCATAATATTATTATTATTATTATTATTATTATTATTATTATTATTATTATTATTATTATTGGTCAAGCAGAGATAGGTCAAAGGAGGATATTTATGAACGTCTGGCAGTCTAAAATCGGACGGAATTAAACGACCGCCCGAGCATAATAGATCGCCCGAGCATGGAAAGCCGATCAAGCATAAAGGTCTTCAACCTTATACGGTCTCTGGCATATTTATAATAGTAGAGTCCTAGTCGGGCATAACTAACAGATCGAGTATAAAATACCGGCCAAGATCAGTACAAGAGAAGGTACTCCTCATACATATAGAATGGCCTTATGTGACTAATCAAGTGTATGTAACAAGTGAATCATATGAAAATAATATGTGATCATATGACAACTTAACTAATTTAG
Organism: Zingiber zerumbet; assembly: GCA_037833815.1. Lineage (NCBI taxonomy): Eukaryota > Viridiplantae > Streptophyta > Magnoliopsida > Zingiberales > Zingiberaceae > Zingiber > Zingiber zerumbet. The sequence continues at coordinate 8,346,955 of JBBMJZ010000010.1, read as the reverse complement.
CGGCAAATAACTTCTAGAAGTCTCCGCAGGTATGCCTAAACGACAAAAAAAGTGCATCTGGGGTAAGGAAAAGATTCCTTAAACTATTATTACAGTTTTTGCTTACATCATCTCCTAACAAATGTTAACGAACCAGGGTCCACCTCATGGGTGTGAAGGTTAGATGAGGTGGAATGAAAAGGTGAATCCTCTCCACTGGCCAGGTACGCAAACACACGCAACATCATCACTCAAACCCTAGTTCCACTTCAGTTTTTACTGTTCTTCTTCTTCTTCTTTCTTCTAAGGAGAGAGCTGACTTGAGCGTCGGATGGTTTAACCAGGGATTCCCACCCCGATTTTAAGTCACTAACGCTTTGTTGATTGATCTCATAGTGTGCAGGAGGAGGAGATCATCTATCGGACCACTGATCCATCACCGACTCGCGGTGTTCCTCATCGGAGTGCGCTTTCCCATGGGAATACTTCGCCGGAGTTTCATTCTGTGAGGTAGTTTTCATAGATCCGCTTTTGGTTTTCTCGAATCTATTATTCTGCATCCAGGTTTTTGTAAGATCTGATGTGGTTTTCTCGGATCCTCCTCTGTTCGCCGTCGCTGGAGTCATTATTCATCACCGTCCAATGTTTTATCCCGTAGCTTTAGACAGGATCACATATGTTGAGAAAAAAATCTAAAATTTAAAATTAAAATAGAACATTTAACAGGTAATGGACTGATGGATATAACCTGTAATCTACTGAGTTAGATTGAGTTGATTCGTCCTGGTATGCGAATTTTCCTACCGACTAAGTTGACTCGTGCCAGATGATGAATTTCCCTACCACAATAACGGTAAATGAATCGTCAAATCATATTATTCAAATTTATTTAATAAAATAATAGTGTCTAAATTAAATCGGAACTAAAATAAATTAAAGCATCAAGTTTAATTTTTTTTAAATTTAAGCTTAGTTAAATATTATCAAGCTTATTTAAAGTTTTTAAATTTATTTAATTAGTTAGTGAGTTTGATATTACAAATTATTTGTTCATTTATATTTATTGATGAATATAGTAAATATTTTTATGGACTGTTCATATATATAGCGGATGCAAAATGTTTTATTAATTGTCTTATTTCTATCCTACAAAATATCGTTATATTAGGATAAAATATTTTTCTTGATTTGCTTATTTGTCTTGTCGTAAAACTAACAATATGTTTAAGGTAATCTAATCAGTTATTTATATAATCTAATATCGGTAAATTAGAAAAAAATCCCCAATGGTAATCATAACTTTGCATGCAATCCCCATGCCCAAAAAACTTTGTTTCCACTCCCTACATGCAAAGTTTCCTTTGCTTCAACTCCCCTCATG
>JBBMJZ010000010.1:8320849-8331304 GCA_037833815.1 Zingiber zerumbet | reverse complement strand
TTCTAATAAATAAATTTAATATATTTGTCTATATTTTTCATAAGTAGAGTGTAAAATTTATAAATTCAATATCAAAACTATTATTTTTTTTATTTAAAAATTGATTCATAAGTTTAACGAACATATTCACGAGCTAACTAGACGAGTATTGTGAATCTTGAGCTTGGTTTGTTTATCTTAAAGAGCCTCATTAAACGAGCTCAAACAAACTTTTATCGAATTGAGTTTCGAATAGCTCACAAGCGGTTTGGTTCATTTATACCCCTAATTAAGCTATGTATAGGATCAGGAACCAAACTTTGAAAATCCATATATTACTTAAATGTTACCGATCGAGATAAAAATAAAAAACATACAATGTGTTCCTGTCTGAAATCAATAAAGATATATAACTCATGAGGTGGACAGCCTATTCACCATAAGAGGATATCAAACTACGAGAGTCTAAAGTTTCAAGCTAGCTTGCCACGTCATAGGCGACCAAGGGCACTTAAGACAATTTTGGGGCTAAATGTGAATAACAATAAAAACAATAATGATGAACTATAAAAACATTAGAGAGTTTACCTATGCATGGACAGCCTATAACACTGTCATGTGACAAGATATCTCACTTTAACAATGTAACCTTTAATACAATCTGTCTTACCACTATACTTAAATAGTATTTGGTCATCTTCTCACAGGGATGTCTTAATTATGAGTAGTAAAGATATATTCTAAAATAAATTTCTACGTGGCATTAAATGAGACAATGGGTTGATAGGCTAAATAGATTAACGAACCTTCAGTTGGTATGCTTTAGAAATGGACACGGGGGTGCTTAAAAGAATGCCTTGTAGACTCGTAAATGAGGAATTTGAATTTGGATGGGCCTCCAAGGGGTTTGAGGCCTTAATGACTCCTACTGATGCTCTTTCAATGGAATCAACTTTGTTGGAGTTCGATAGGACTGGGTGTGCTATCATATTTGATTGGCTTTGGGAGGCTGTGTGCTCGTGAGGTCGTTGTACATAGGAAGGTAAGACTCTTAGCAACTTAGAGCGATATTTGAAGACTTAACTACACGGTAGGTCTTAGTCACTTGAAGGCTTAGGAAATTTGTTTCGTGCCACGTCTGATCAGACCTAGGAAGCTAGACCCCTCAAATGTCAGATCGTAACCATCCAACTGGTACTATAGATGGAACTATCTCGTGTGCACATTAAAAGACTTGAGATGCTTGCCTATATAATCTGGGCTTCGTGGCCCCGCCAATATCTGATCAACCTTAACTGCTTGGCTTTTGGAGGCTCTCCTTTACATCTCCTGGGACTTTACCTCGTACCATCCTGAGATTAGGATGCTTAAATTAAATTTTCTAAACTTTGACCCCTACGTTAACTAGCCAATTTAATTTTACTATCCACTCGTGGATCCTATCTCATTCACCATATTACAGTGGAATTTGTGTGAGTTCAATTTTCAGCTGTCCTAATTAACTAATGTAACAAAATAAAGAAAAAGTTTCAAAACGCAAAGATAAAAAATCGCACAAAAAATGAATAGAGCTATATTTGAAAGGCGTCAGGTGGTGATTAAAGGGATGATGACTCATTATCATGTGGTTAAAAATTGTCATTATTTTTTCTATTGACATTAAATATTTAAGTCGGGCCGATTAATTTTCAGAGTCGCCGATTTAGTCCTGTAGAAATTTCTTATCGATCATATGGAGATCCATTTTAATTACTAACATTCTCGGATCTACTAAAAAAATAAATAAAATGTCAATACGCTAGATGTGAAAATGGGTGCATCAGTGAGAAGAGACGGTTGCCCTACAGACACATAAACACGTCAAAACAGCAATACCCCTCTGATACTTAAGTTATGATAGTATCATGGAGGCCCAGCAATAAAATAATAATGGAGAAATAAAAATAGAATTCGATTAAGATTAGAATGGGCTACCTATATCACCGCCAACGTACTTTGGTATTCATAACCATAAGGTCATTAGGCCCTATGGGCTATAGGTGAGATGTGGATTGTAGAGGGTCATGTCTAGTACTGACTATTCATAACCTAGTTGTGAGTCAAGTGCAATGTCTAAGCATAGGAGGATGAAACTCAGGGAACTAAAAGTGGAGAGCTTAAGGAAATCAGAAGGGAGAGCTCGGGGTGCTTTGAGTGGAAAGCTCGAGGACTCAAAGTGTTGACTTAGTGGAAGAGGTCAGTTATCCTATCGACAACCATCGGGAGGTGAGTCTTCGGATCAAAGGTCTACATGCACTGATAGGGATGGTGGACTATAGTAGAGCCACATAGGCATAACCTACCAAGCTAGGGTGGATCGGTATCGCGAGCTATCATTAGTCCTTTCTTCGAATGAGTAGAAGCATGTGGAGACTTTATTAGAGTGTCCAAGTCACCAAAGAGTTGCAATTGATGGGATTAATAATGTGTGTAATTTATACCTATATTTTATAACTTGTTTTGCATCTATTTTAGACATTTCAAAAGCATATTTGTGTATACTTCTAGTGCTTTCATATATTTTTATCACTTTAGTTCGGGAGACTACTCTTTTATGTATATTGTTGATAGTGCATGAAGATCTCAGCTTTTGGACGTATTTGGAGACAAAAAGCCTTGGTCTAACATCTAGCACAAATTACCTGTGGTCCATACCACACTCGTGCATCATACTTGGAGACAAGGCGCGCAAACGAAGGGAAATTGGAATGTCTAGGGGCTGACACGGGTAGATCGTGCCACCCAACATAATAATGCCTTAAATTATTGGTGTCTCTATGTGTATTTTAAAATTTTATTTTTAAAAAGCATACAGTGGAAGTATAATAATTTCTTAAATTATTACAACACGTATCATACACACAACCATAAGAAACATAATTATAGAATAACTTCAATTAAAAATATATCTATTGGATGACGTTTAGAGGGAACAACGTCAACTAGCAATCCCTACAAGGATTAATTCAATTAGTATCCATGTTGAGATACCTTCAAGACGATTTCGCAAAGCAAGAAATTTTATCCTCATTTTGGTACTATCCAAAGAAGAAAGATGACATCATCTGAGAGAGGAACACAGTTTTGATTTTGTGCCTAGTGGCGAGTGCAACCCGGCGACACAAATCAAGAAGGGTAGTAGCCTTTTGGCTTGTTGTTCAGCGGCTGGTCTGGTTGCTGCCAGTGGTCAGGGTAGATGGCAGGCGGTTAGAGCTGACGGTAGGAGGGAACGACGACAGCAGGTGGTGGCGATAGGGCTTCGAGGCGGCAACACCCTTTGTTCAACGACGACAGCAAGAGAGGGAAGGAGAGAGGAGAAACCTAATCCAATTAAGTTCTACCTATTTTTCTCCTATGGAGGGGTTTTATACACCTCCACCAGAGTTTGAAAAGCAAGTTCAAACCCATACCCATTAAGCCAACCCGATCTATTATCATTAGGCTTAGTTCAAAATCAATCCAACTTAGTTTAAAACCAAAACATTTTAGTTCATAATTAAACCAAATAATTTTGGTTTATGATTAAATCACAATGGATCCAATTTAACTAGAAGCGGTGTGGTCACATCAATGCTTCTGGCCCAATAAATATCTTTCATATTTTCCCCTTATTTAGTCCTACCAGACTTAGTGTCTCACAATCTAAAAATTCTATTCTCAAACTTATTTTACGTCTTTTGGATATACTCGTAATGTATGTGACCCAATAGGTTCTCAGTTATGTTGGTCATTCATAATGAATTATTAATTATGAATCGATCATTAGTGACAGCTAGTAGTACATTATGGCCCTCAATTGATTGAAAAATCATAGTTAATGTTAGAATAAATTTTAAATCCTTCAACAGCTACACTCATTAGTGCACCATTTCATTTCACTCATCTTATACCTATTTAGTTCATGACATGATCTACATTACAAGAAAATAGATATATAGTGATGAAAAATGTCGTCATTAAATGTCCAAAGCTCGTCATCAAATAATTTTAATGATGGGAATTTGTCCGTCATGGACTTTCATTACTGCCCTTCTAGGTAACGGGAATTAATGACGTTAAAGATATCCTGTCATTATTATTGCAACATATTTAGTGATAGAATTATACCATCATTAAAATTAATTTAAATGATAAAAAAATGATGTCATATACTACTATTTTCCTCTTATTAAATAATATTTTAATGACATTATATCTCATTGTATCATCATTTAGCCCTCACTAAAATTCTATCTAATAATAACATTTCCCCTCATTAAATCATTAATTGCTCTCATTAAAAAATATTTTTAATCTTGATTAAATTTAAAATAATTTTTATATGAATTTGTCATAGATGGCATTACAAACGTTGAAAGTGCCGAATTACAAAAACAAAAATAATCAAATAAAAGTACTAAATGTTCTATTAAACTTTGAGAACCAAGGTTCTTTTTATAGTCCATTAGTCGAAGTTAGTCATTGGTTGACATGGAACCTCCCGGGTATTTGGACTCGGTTGACTTGATCCACTCTACAACAAATCTTCTTCAAAGATTATCGGCTTCCCGGGCACCTGGACCCAGTTCGGGCACATGTAGTCGGCTGATGTAGATTTTGTCCTGATCTCTTTGGCAACAACTTGCTGATGTACCCTAAATAGCTCTGGGTGCCCAGGCCTGGTCTGGGTGCCTAGAGTACGGGCACCTGGATAAAGTCAATTCAATAGTTGACTTGTTCTGTTACTTGGTTGATCCTCCAATCATTTACAGTTGTGCTCACCTGAACTCAATTCCGACCTTCTCCTCGAGCAATCTTCCTCCCTGCTTCTTGTCCCTCAAAAGTGTCAATGCATCCTTCTCGTCCACTGGTGTACACTTTCGCAGCTCCTCATCCCTCAGATGCACTAAGCCCGTTGACTCACTTCCTGTGTCATCCTTCTCACTAGCTGTATTTTCCGCTCAACTTCTTGTGTTCCTAAGCCCCTACACACTTAGACACAAGGGATCAAATTGCACAACCTAACTTAATTCAGTTGATCACATCAAAACACACCTCGAATACTTACAATTTTCTTTTTTTTTTTATGTACATAAATACAAATTAAATTAGGGTAAAAAATAATAAAACAATTTATTGGCAATTTTTACAAAAAAAAAAAGTAATATTAAATATATATACCTCCCTCTTAACTTAATCTCTAATTTCTCCCCTTTTAATAACATCAAAAATATATGTTAGGGAAAATATGAAAAAAGTTATAAAAAATATTGAAACTATTTTTAGGGGGTTTAAACAGAATTTTCAGTTATGTCTTTTTTATCAAAAGTAATTTTTAAAAGGAATCATTTTTATCAATTAATCCACATTTTTTGAAAAAAAAATAATTTAAAAATAATTTTAAAGTTTCAAAAAATTTTGAAAATTATTGTCAATAACAAACATAAGCATTCGAAATATGATAAAAGTTTACATGCACACAATATTTTTATTTTTATTTTAACCATAATAAATATTTTTAGACCGAACTAATCATTTATGAATTTAAATGATTAAAAATAGAATTTGTCATCTAAAAATCTTGCTCATTTTTCAAAACATTAAAAATATAATAGTATTTAGCCAAAAAATTAGGTTTTTCAAAATTAATCTCTAAAAAATTTTAATTTTTAAAATTCTATTTTTTGATTGGAAATTCATAAAAAATTAATTAATCATCAAAAAATCTTGAAGATTTTTAATCTAACAGAAAACATAATTCATTATTGTAGAAAAATTAATTTTTTTAAAAAATAATTTTAGAAATATTTTTAATCATAAAAATTTATTTTTAAAAGAAAAAAAATTAAAAAATAATATTACAATTTTTTTAAAAAAATATGTTAGTAGATAATATCTTTAGTTTTCACAGAAAAATTTTTAACAAAACACATAAAAAAAGTTTATGAAATAATTAATTTTTCAAATAATATTAAAATTAAACCAAATTAAATTTGAGCATGCATAAGTTCTTACCTATTAAATCTATAGAATGTAATTTCTAGTTACTTTTGTAATTTGACCTCTATAGTTTCTTAAATACCAGTTAAGCTCTTTTAGTTTTGAATTTTTATTCTTGACTTTTTCAAATTTTTCGAATGAGCAAGCATAGTTCTTTTTGTCTCTAAATATTTAGACCTAGTTTTGCATAGAGATTTACTTAACATTTTTATACACTCATATAGTTGATCGGAAGGAAGGTTACGTACTTCACTTACCGTGTCAGGCTCGTAGGTAGGCGCTCCCCTTCATCAACGCTCTCTGTTGAGGTGTCTTCGTAGTCTAATTGGTGGTTGGTCATTAGCGCTAGTCCGGTATATTCTTCTATCTCGGACTCATATGATGATTTATCTCACGTTGCCTTAAGGTTCTTGTGCTTTGATCGTCTAGGCCCTTTGTCTTCTTCTTTCTCCTTTCTTTTTAATTTTGGACAGTTATCTTTGATGTACCCTTCTCCTTGGCAATTGTAGCATCTGACTTTCCTTTTTCCCAGAAGAAACTTCTTGGCCTATGTCTTATTAAATATATTAGTTTTAAAAACTTATTTAGCTTTCTTACCATAAACGCTTCTTCATTTCGTCGAGTGAGGAATTTGACTCTGGCTCATACTTCTTTTTGGCTTTCAGCACTAAGTTTGACTTGGCTCCTTTTCTTTTCTTGATCATGTACATTGAGGCTTGTGTAATTCTAATGTTGAAAACAAATCTTCTAAAGAACTTATCTCTAAATTTTTTGAGATGTAATAGGCATCTATTATTGATGTCCACTCTTGGGTTCTAAAAAAAGTGTTAAGTGCATATCAGATTGAGTCTCAATTCATTACCAACTCTCCGAGGTTGATGAGTCTGATGATCAACTCCTTGATCTTTGCATGTAGTTAAGCCATCGTCTCCCCTTTTTCCATTTAGAGGTTTGTTAATTGATTTCAGAGGATGTCCCATCATGCAAGCTTCACCTCTAATATTCCTTCGTGAAGCTCCAAGAACTTCTTCCAGAGGTCTTTAGTCAAGTTATAACTTACGAAGTGGTTGACTTCTTGAGGTGCTAATATAGTTATCATATGGAATTCTATTTTTTCGTTGGCCACAAAGTCACTTTGCTCTTTCTTATTCCAGAGGCGTTCTTCTTTTTCCTCTTTGTGATGATCTCTGGGTGCTACAAAGTCATATTTAATAGTTAACAAAATTTCAAAATTAGCCTTAAAAAATACCTCTATTTTCTTTTTCCATATTGCGAAATTCTCCTCCAACTTTGGTGAATAAAAGCTCGATCCGACCATCGTCTTCTTGCTTTTGCTGGCGGTTAGTCCTTCTAAAGCGATCTAACTTTGATACCACTAGTAAGTCCAGGTAGGCTAGCTAGAGGGGGTGAATAGCCTACAATAAAAAATTAACACTTTTCTTGCTTCTAAACAAAGCAAGGAAAAAACATGTTAATTAATTAAAGCCAATAAAAATATTAATTAAGGAAGAGACAAAGATTTACTTGGTTTGTAATCAAGAATGTTGCTAGTCTAAGGTAGTGAAAGCTCTACTAAAATGATCTCCTTTCAAGCAGGCAAAGTAGCCTCTTTACAAATGTTATAGAATTTCAAAAACAGAAATAACAAAATGAAAGTACTAAATGTTCTACTAAACTTTGAGAATCAAGGTTCTATTTATAGTTCACTGGTTGAAATTAGCCATTGAATGACATGACACCTCTCGGATGCCTGGACCGGCACCCGGTCTAGGCGTTTAGACTCGGTTGACTTGATTCATTCCCTAATGGCTCTTCTTTAAAGATTATCGACTTCCCAGGAGCCTGGCCCCAGTCTAGAGCCGTCAATTGGGTTGGGCCCGTCGGGTTGACCCATCCCGCCAAACAATTTAAGTGGGTTGGATTGGAATTTTATCAACCCAAGCCCGCCGCGAGCCAACCCGCCTAGGCCCACGACCCGCGCGAGTCGGCCCGCAACGGGCTTGGGTTAGGCCATGGCTTGAGAAACACATGTAAGCTAAATTTTATGCCAATTTATTATCTTTCTTTATTATAATTTTGAAATAAAAGTAGTACTTTTCATCCCATATAAGTACTCATTTGTGTCCTTTTATATTTAAAATACATGTTTATGGATATATTTGATTGGTGAAATCTTTTCGAAGTAAAACGTTGAAGATATGAAATACTTTTTTATTTTTTTTTTAAATGATGGGCCCGCGAGTTGGCCCGCCAAACCCGCAACCCGCCTTAGATTGGGTTGGGTTAGAAATTTCCCAACCCGCCAAGTTGATGGGTCGGCCCGTCTCATCCCGTCAAATGGTTGGCCCGCCACGGGCCAATCCGCCCCGCCATGGGTTGGCCCGTCTAACCGCTCTAACCCAGTCCAAGTGTATGGATCCGGTCCAGGCTCCTGGAGTCGGCTAACGTGGATTATTTCCTGATCTCTTCAGCACTGGCTTACTAATGTGGCCCAAACAGCTCCGAGCGTCTGGACCTTGTCCAGGCTCTTTGACAAAATCAACTCAACAATTGACTTATCCAGTTGCTTGAGTGATTTTTCAACTGTCTAGAGTTAAGCTCACCCGAACCCAACTCCAGTCTTCTGCTCGAGCAGTCTTCCTCCCTGCTTCTCGTCCCTCGGAAGCATAGTATGCATTGTTCTTGTTTGCCAGTGTACTCTTCCGTAGCTCCTCATCTCTCGGATGCACCAAGTCCGTCGACTCGTTTCCCGTGTCATCTATCTCTCTAGCTGCATCTTTTGCTTGACTTCTTATGTTCTTAAGTCCGTACACACTTAGAAACAAGGGATCAAACCGTAGAGCCTAACTTAACTCAGTTGATCACATCAAAGCTCACCCAAGGTACTTATACATAGAGCAATAGTTTGCTCTAACGGAAGGATTTGAAGCTCCTAGAGACAAAAAGGGAAAATTTCTTTAGAAGAGAAAATTGACCGAGGAGCAAATCAAGAGATCTGAGGCTCATGATAAGGTAAACAAGATTTTGACTAATTAGGTTCCTAATGATATATTGTGTAAGATAGGTATATATTAAGATGCCAAAGAGTTATGAAGCAAGTTGGTCAAGCTTCATGAAGATTCAACCTTAATGCAAAGTGAAGACAAATTCAAAGAGGAAGACTCTTTGGAACAAGAACAAAAGGATTCAGAAGTTGAGAGGTATTCAACATCCAAGGAGTAAATTGAAGAAGTATCCACCTCAAGAATTAAGGAGGAGTAAAGGTCATTGATACTAGAATGAAAAGAAGCCTCGACATCCTAAAGTAATGAAGAATAATCATGTGTCGCCCATACGATTAAAGAAGGAATGACAAATTAAATTTTAAAAAATAAAGATCGTATAATATGCTTTGAATGTAGGGAGAAAGGGCACTACAAGAGTAAGCATCCCAAATTAATGAAAAAGAAGGTTTAAGTAGCACCCAAGATGAAAGAGAAGCCAAGAGAAGTTACTCCCATGATACGAAAGGGTAAGGAGCAAATAGTATGTTTTTTGTCCAATCAAAAATGATATTATCAAAATCAATTTCCAAAGGGGAGGTTTTCAAGTAAGAACAAAGGAGGAATCTCAAGTCTAGAGGAAGCACTTATAGCAAGATTTGAGGTACCATTAGTTAATGGTATTTCTTTATTTCAAGATAATGAGTATGTTAGAAATAGATTTGATCATTTTGGTACTAATTACCATGAAAATAGAAACTTTCATGAACATAGTGTAAATTTTAGAGTGTTTAATGGTAGACCTACCCAATCTAAGGATAGAAACAATCTAGGCAAAAACCCCTAAGAAATTTAGATATATGCCTAAAAAGAAAAATATCCAAGGCATTCATGAAAAGTCAAGGATTAATTATTTAGAAAAAAAAAATTAATTTTTGAGGTTAAGACTTGATAGGTTAGAAAAGATTTTAGGAAAATGACAAATGAAGTAAAGGGTCCAAGAAGAAAAATCTAACCTTAGATAGGCAAGAATCATTCAAGGGGAAGAAAGGTTTGGAATGCGAACCAAAAGCCAAGTAGAATGTGTCGTCATACCATAAAATTCTATATAGTTATGCAATTAACCCTACATCTAGTAGTTAAGTCAAGGTTACAAATGAAGTTATCCCTAGTGTTGATCTTGAAGAGACTAGCATGACTAAAACTTCTAAGAAGCCTAGGAAAGGCATTAGGAACATATTTAGAGAAGTTATTCCTAGTAAGTACTTAGTGCATCCAAGGAGCTCCAATAGGTATTGAGTTCCTAAGAGTGTGATCTCTTCACACTAAGGTTGTGTTTGGTATGGTGTAATCTGCCTTGTAATGTAATCCAGATTACATTACAAGGTTCATTATTTTGTTTGGTTTCATTTTTAACTTGTAATGTAATGTAATATGGATTACAAAATATAATGAAGTTTTGTAATCTGGATTACAA
>JBBMJZ010000010.1:8206588-8224539 GCA_037833815.1 Zingiber zerumbet | reverse complement strand
AAAAAGTTATCTATCAGACAAATTTAAATTCAGAAATCGACTGTAAAATATTCATCCAGTAAGTATATATATTTATATATAATATGCAGGATTATAATTTTTTAGCTTGAAACACGTAATGATAAATTCGACCTTGCCTGTAAGGGCACTGCCCTGACCTCTTACATGCAAGTGGATGCATGGGACCTACCTTTTTTGTGAGAGGTGGGGGCATCGCTTGTAAGGACAGGATCGAATTAACCTATAGAACGGTCACACGAATTTCAAAATCTATATTTATTACTGAAGAATCCATGACCTTCAAATTTTGGACTCAAATCTCAATCACATAAATTTCAAAATTTACATTTATTACAGGAATATATGGCGGTCGAATTTTGAGCTCAAACCTAAATGGAACATTTGAATATTTTATTATTATTTTTAAGTAATAACTGTTTTTATGGTATTTATGATAATTTTAATATTTATAGTATTTATGGATCCTCTGTTAATTTTGATTATTTCTTACGATAGATTTAAGTTTTTTAGAAAGAAATAATTTCTTTTTGGAATTAAATTTTATATATTGGTATTTCTTTTTCTACCGTATTAGAATTAAATTCCATATATTAACAATTAATTAAATTAAAAAGTGCAAACGTTTCAATTTAAAGTCTGGCTTTGTCTTTTACAGAGGTCGATCTGGCGCGGTGGGAGCGGCGGATGCGTGCGGTCTCCCTGGCGAGGAGGACGGAGGGAAAAGGCTTGGCTGAGACGCGCGCGGTCGGTGCAGTGGTTGCAGTGGCGTTGTCCTCGCAATTTATTTAAACTACTCATTATTATTACCATTACCATGGTCCACTACGCCTACGCCTAGCTCATTGCTCATCTCGTCTCATATCTCCCTACCTCTGATCCGACACTTTCCTTTCCTTTCTCTCTCTGTCTCTTTTTTTTTTTCTTTTTTAATTTCTTCCTTCTTCTCCAATATTGTCATCATCATTTCCCACGGCTAGCTCCGTTTCTCCATTCCACACTCCTCCTTCTCACGATATCCGCATCCCTCCCTCCCTCTATAAGTTACTTCCTTCTCCGCCCACTTTTTCTTCTTTCTCTGTGGGGGGTTTAATTAATTTCTCCTCTTCTGCGAGGTTATTTAATTAACCTCGCAGGGATCAGAAAACAACCCCTCGGACCAAGATTATGGAGCTCCACGCCCACGCCGCCGCCGCCAAGAAACTCTGGAATTATCTGCGAGTTGCATTTTTCATGATGAGGAAAGGCTTCGCGTCCAGGCGACGGCTGGCCATGGAGATGAACCTCCTCATGAAGCGAGGCAAGTCCCTCGGCCGCAGCCTCATCTTCCAAGGCGGCCACCATCACCACCACCACCACCACTGGGCGCCGGGGAAGAATCTCTCCACCCTCTTCGGTCGCCGGGAGTACGAGTTCTCGTGCAGCAACAGCCCCAACTACCCTGTTTTTTACCACGGCAAGCGCCACCGCCACAGCTACTTCCCCTGCCTGCACGCCGCCGTCGTCTCTGACGACGACGCGACTCCGTGGGCCGCCGTGGTGCCGCCGAGGATCGAGTACTCCCCCCTGCCGGAAAACTTCTTCCTGTCATCGTCGTCGTCCCAAGATCTCGCGCTGGGGGAGCAGCGCACGCCGCTGCCGTCCGCTTCGTCCCCGTCCTCCGTCCGCGTGATGGACTACCCGTCGGAGTACGAGGAGGAAGAGGATGGAGGAGAAGGCGAGGTGGACGACGAGGCGGAGGAGTTCATCAGGCGGTTCTACGAGCAGCTGCGATCGCAGAGCCGCGTCGCATTGCTTCAGTACCAGGAAATGGAGTACCAAGAGATGCTCGCCAGAGGATTATGATCCATCCATCTTCTATATGCATATATGTACGTACGTAACGATAATCAAATATGGTCATGCATGCTTCATTATATTTGCAGTGTGGTTAATTTGTGATCTTTAATTAATTGGTATAAATTAAGCCGGTTCTATTACTATCACTATTTACTGTTACTGCTGATCTCGCGTGGTGGAATGAATAATAAATGAAATGCGTTTGAGATGTATGGAAAAATTTGTTCGACCATGTGAATCAATCATTATCTGCGGGATGCTTTCGATTGCCGTGCCTTGTCGATCGAGAGGTTTGCAGCACATTTCGATCGCATGAGACCCACCCACCGAGCCAGATTGCATCGCACGGCATCTATATATTAAGAGTGTCGCGTCAAGTCACAAGTGTTCTTCGCTTGCCAGCATCGATCGAAGTTGTCATCGTCGATGAGATGGTACGTCACTCGTTTGCATTTTGTTGACGTCCATGATGAGTTAGGTGGTTCATTAGGGAAATACCATCTGACAATCATATCATTCATCTGCTCAAATAAATCGGTACTTTTGTTGGCAATAAAAGGTAACCGTATTTCCAATGACAAAAAAAAAAATAATAATTAATCCTTGCTGAACTGAATGGCTCAATCAACAATTAATGTTCTCTATAGATCACCAAACAGTTTCAATAGCCTGCGACTTCTGTAAAATCCATCAATGGGAATCCTGCAACATGCGACTCCAATGGGGTGAATCTCCATGAAGGAATCTTTTCAGAAAATCTAAGACCAGGACTGCAATAAACATTCAAGCACAACATGTTGGGGATCTTCCAACAGACCAGTATCATGACATGAAATATGCTAAACGATATTGGAAAATGGAATCGGGAGAGAAGCTTACTCCGGAAACATTAATCTTGACTTTGAGTGGCTTTTATTACCAACTCTTCTGTAGTGGGACCTATTACTTCATTGGCTCGTTTCAGTGGAAGGCAGAATATCCTTCCGATAGAGTCCTGAAATAGAAGTTGCAACCAAATGGATACACCACATCAATGTATCGGATCAAGGTGTGATGCATAACATAATGGAGTCAGTATCCAATTATACGTTTGCTGGATGATCATAAAGAATCATCACAGACAATCATCTCAGGTACTCGACATAGAGAAGCTTGACAGAGCTTTAACTGACTGAAAAAACAAGAATCTTGTCAGAAAGGATAAAGTGGGTATTTTGCAATCTTACTCTAGAAACAATTCCAAGTCTCTCCAACTTCTGGACAGCATCTAGAACCTCGAAGTTGCATTTCATTCCGAATTCTTCCTCAATGAGTTCTTCGCACCGAATGTCAAGATCCTACATGTAGATCCAAATAGAGTGAAATTTCATATAATTGTACTGTGATAGTTAGTATGACATAAAGATGGAAATATGTGAGTATTTAAAGAAATAGAACCTGCATTGTAGCCTTCCCTTGCTCCATCAAAATAAAATAAGAAACTATAACCTCTTTGACCTAAATATGTTCAAGAATTCAGTTGATCAGCAAAAGAAATGCAATTGTTCTATCAATAAAAGTTATCAAGATTCGTGTATGGAACGTACTTCTTGTTGGATCACATCGTCACACAAGTGTAATAGTGTGCCTCTCCCACTATCCAATTGTTTGTCATACATTGACTGGGTGATTAAGTTCCTGTAAGTCTCCATGTTTTGCTGAAACCTGCAGCATAAATGGAAGTTTAGCATTTGATAAATCAGGAGAAGATATCAACCACAATTTGAAATCAAAATCCCATTATACTCCAGAAGTTTGGTCAAATATAATAGTTGTTCAGCAATCACGAATGCAGTATAGAAAAACATGAACATGAAAACAACTTCATGATAGTAAGCCTCCTTTGCAGAAAGAATTGGCTAATCCATAAAACTGCTAATATTGTATGGGATGTGTAGCAAAGAAAATGAAAATAATTTTAAACCATAAAATAGACCCAAAAAAAAGGAGAGATTAAAAAAAAAAAAAACAGATGATCCTATGCGCTGAATAATTACTTGTGGTTAACAGAAAATTGCAAGAATGATTTTGAACTAAAGTCCATACCAACAGCATGGGCATTCACACAAAAAGCAAATTATACAGGCCACATTAAGAATAGAAAAACTCAGATGGTTTTTAAACATTCCTTGATTTAACTATGCTTTAATGAAACAAAAACAAGCATCAATGTCATTGTACAAACAATATCGAAGCCAAGATTAAGAAAAAAAATTAAGTGCAAAAGGTGTATCAGATAATTCCTAGTGTGTAAGCATTATGATGATTGTTAAAAAAAAATCTAATTGTGTCTCATCCTAAACAATTCAAGTACAATACAAATGTCCTTATACCAAAAGAAGCATAGAAAAAAAACATATTTTGAGTAAAAGTTGAAGAAGTGCTTACGAAAAATAGACCTTAGCACAATAACCAACAACACCAGAGAGGACAGCAATAACAACCCATATATCAGCTTTGGGCATTTCAAGAGAACTAACAAGAGTAACCTGCGACAGTCAGGATCCAATCTGAATATCATTTCTAGTGTGGAATTCAACTGGTTATTTATTTAGACATACAAGTCCAATTATGACAGAAACAAGAAATTTGACCCAATCCATAGGTGTTAAACCTGGATTTTTCTTTTCAGGCTGCAAAACCAAATAATGCGTATCAAATATTGGTCAAAATAGAAATTTGATGCTGAAAATACAAGCGTCTTCCTTATTTTTCTCAAAAAAAAAAAAATGCTGACCAAAACTAGTTCCATATCTGCCATAGGTATAGTCTTGTAGTGCTTCACAAAAATTCCTCGGTCCATCTTGTTCTTGTCACCAGCCCGTCTGTATAATTTTCCATTACACATAAGGGGTTAGATGTAGATTTATTTCCATGCATAGGGTTATACTTCATAACATGAGACTGGGCTTTCTTTTCAAAGATCAAGTCTGAATTTCATAGAAAAAGAAAGAGTAAATTAGGAAAATGGTACTCAAGGTATGCCCTTCTATCAATTTGGAACGCAATTATTTTGTTCCAAAGTCACCCTTTTGTTTCATCCTGGCATTTCAGCAAATCAGTTTGATAGTGGGGGACAGAAAGTGACAGGATGACCTAATCAGCAAATTTTGGAGTTGAATATTCCTTTTTCTTATTTTCCCAATCAAATTTCATGCTCCTTGATTCTTTTATTTCTTTGTTCTCCTTGTTGACTCCATCTCCCTCTCCTTCCTATCCCATCAGATGTAGACTCCACCATCCACCCTCCATATCCACTATGTAGACACAAAACTAACCATTGTCAGTATGATCTGCCACCAGGCCATTCACATAGGAATGAGGGTTCCAGCTGTTTTGATGCCAGTAAGTGGTTTTGATGGCGATTGAAGGTGGCATTGTCTTGGTCGAAGGTGGTGATGGAGGCATGAGAGAGAGAGAGAAAGAGAGAGACGAAGGCCAAGGAAAAACAGGAAAGTTATGAAATTGACTGGATCTATTAAACTATGCTAATTGTGAATCCCAACAAAATGTCTTCCTCTGTGAAATAGATTTGACCTCCAAAATAAAACATTAAGGTAAATTTAAGGATGACAATGGAACAAAAGAAATCTTGTATACCAAATTTAATTAGAGGCAATACCCTGTGGAGTATGGTTGAAATTAACCAGAAAAAAAAAGGTAGGCATACCTATAGACAACAATCATCCTATCAAAAGTAGGCTCCTGTATCATAATCTTCCCAAACAAATTTCGCATGCTTTAACCCACAACGGAAAGACAAGAAAAACAAGCATCAGTTGTAAAACGATGAAGTTTAAAGGAAAAAAAAAAGAGAGAGAAAACAATCATGATACACTATATGAAAACTTTACCTCAGTTCCATGTTTTCAATCCTAATTCGTTCAACAAACAACTCTTCTGTTTCAGAATTAGGTTCATCTGTTTTTTTGGGATTACTCTGTGGCCTTTTGTCTGCCCTTTTGGTAAACAGCAATTGCAACCTGCACCAATTTTCAGCAGTAGCAAAACCATAAGGTAATTAGGCTAGGGAAGAATGAAGAAACAGAAAATATCAGTACCTTGTTTTCTTAAGGAACCACATCCAAATACGGGAAATGATCATATCAAGTTTCTCCATTACAAAGTAATCAGTTGTTTGATCTATTCCAATGCCACGACGAAAAATTACATACTTCAGAAACAAATAAAAAATCATGAGTGTCTGATAGAAATAAAGATGAATTTAACTTTTACAAAATAATTTATGATAGAAGAGCTAAAAATTTGTGAAACAATTTTTCATCACATTCAAAAATGAGAGACTACCAAGATTTTCAAAGCATTTCTAATCAATACAAGCTTCAGCACTAGAGCAGCATGCACAAGAAAAATATTAAATCTACAAAAGTTGGTTGAATCTCTCCATTTTGTGTTAAGGATCATAATTTAAAACTCATGCAAACACAGGAGTTAAGTGTAGTGTAGGAACCAAAGTAGATTGAAACGAAGATGCTGTCTTCATGTCCCAGATCCTCATGCTAATGGGATCTTCTTCCTCATGCTACCAAGTAGCCAATGGACTAGAAGAGAGAGGTGGTTGAATTCTGCATAGTGTCTCCATATGAAGTGTGATAATATGTTGTGATTCACCTCCAGATCTTGCCAAATGGATGGAACTCATAACCCACTATCACTACAAACTCCATGTCAACTTTCAGTAACAACTCCAAAAGCCACTGCTAACCGTTTGCAAACAGTTGTTCAACAAAAATGACAGCAATTCACTTCCAAATGCTCAACTATTCACAATATGCCCACACATCTAATGCTCTCAATCCCTTCCAGCGCCACAAGCTGCAACATCACAAGCAATATGCAATCTTGCAATAACTGATAAGAAGGTAGCGCACACAATGCGAAAACCCTATGCAACCTAGTGCCAGGCAGTGCTGATTGCAATCTGGACAAGTAGCCATAAGCAGCAACAACCATGAGATGTGCCACTTCTTGGGGATAAACAAGGGCTGTATAGCTGGCTGATATTCCTATGAGCAATTTCTAGGAGCTTTAAGCAACAGGGTGCAGGAGGTTTCTTATCACATTACTTTGATGCAGTCCTTCTTTGATGACGCTCTGTGTGCTCCTAAGAGCTGGGTGATGATCATGAATATGCCAGTCTACCTATTGTTCATTTGTTTGTTATTGCCAATGTCCTTTACCTATGTTTTGATAGGTTCTCTTTGGAGCATTTATTTGGTGGATCAGGATGAAGAACCTGACCTTCCATATATTACACATGGCGACTGCAAACTAACCTGATTGTATTAACTTCTTTACTAACTATGATCAGAGAAAACCCTGGCACATTTTTGCATCAATCCACTATGTAAGTAGATCATTTGAAGTGAACTCGAAGCTTACTAGTGAGATGCCCAAAAAGTTATGTATTCATATGCTACAACTATATGAAAAACATGCAATAGAGAACAATGAACAAGATTATTGGAATTATTCCCTATTAAGCAATTTAAATAAACTGTAAAGCAAGCATACAAAATTCAAAGATTATTCAAATAGCACTACATATCTGGGAAGCAGAAATTTGTAAATGAATTCTATGAATTATGACGTATAATCTATGACATTTGAAATTTGGATAGAAAATGGCACTATTTAACGAAAAAAGTATCATATTATTTCCTTCAAAACAGTTGTCCAGATCAGGATATACTAAGATATACTGTCTTTGCCAAAGAGAATCAAGAGGTTCATGAAATAAAAAGGAAAAAAGGAAACTGTAGTATCACATGTTGGCGTAACAAGAAAGCTATAGTAATACCTTGTCTGAAAATTCTGGAAGATTATCATGATGGTGCTCTTTAAAATACCTTGATAAAAGATGTTTGTCAAGCTACAATAACAAATATCGGTTTGATTTGTGAGCAAAACCGCTTCAACAAAGATGCGTAAAAAATGCATTTTCTTCATAATCTATGCATTACTAACCTTGGACTCATCGACTTTGATTGGTAGGTTCAACAAGTACTGTCCACTATGTGCAACATCAATCTCCTCGTCAGTAACTATTTTGAAATTGCTCTTTTCCATTATCTGCATTTCAATATGAGGATAATAGAATATATTGGAATCAAGTAGAATCAAATGCCATTTGTATCAAGGAATTGTCAGATAACGCGGCTATTAATTACAAAATAATCCATTTTCTTGACTAGATGTTCATGATTTATCTAGGTAATTCATATGATACAAAATGAATTAAATACTCTTTAACAATATAAATGGCCAAATAAATAAACCAGATTAGGTTTGTATATTGTTTATTTATTTTGATGTTTCAGTTGACCTCGGTCTATTTTGCCTGATTTTATTATAAAAGCTTGTATAGTATTTGGCACATTGTGAAGATAGATCATTGGATAAATAGAATTTCTCCGGTCCTAATGGCCAACAAAATTTCTCCTATTCTCGCCTCTTCTCTCTATGGTCACATGATCAGCAACTGAGGTATACTACTTATATTGCATCACCTAATCCAGCAGATCAAGTCTTTATATTCCTTAAGCAAATTAAGGATTACATTTATATTTAAAAGCATCAAAAAGGTAGGAGGAAAAAAGTTTCCTGTTATACATGTGCAAACTTTTACTCTTGATATCAACCAACTAAGAATACTTTGTCATAAAATCATTCTTCACCAAGTTGTAACAACCCATTATCTTAACAGGAAAAATGAACTCCTTTAAATTGCTAATGGCCAACTTCTAAGTCAATATAAAACATCTTATGATATGCAAGCATTTCATAATGTTAAATGCTCATAAGCTCAAAGGTACTATCAATTGTGTTAGTTTTAATAATTCAGGTACTCTATCTAACAGATAACATAATCATGAACTTGATGCATTTCATATGGAGATTTATAGTTACAACTCACCTGAAAGAAATATGTCAAGAAATTTTGCTCGAGAATATTAATTTCTTCAGATGTTAAATTCTGCTGCTCTAATCTCTTGTCACCATGAACAGGATCAAACAGGGAATACAGTTGCTGGCAGGATAAAATTATCTTTCAATATTGAAGTAGATATGTTTAGACTGATCAATTAGACATTTAATTATTGTCATGGGATGAAGAATAAATAGAGGACAATAATAATAGGACGTCCATGAGATACTATCAAAAACCTGTAAAACAATTTTCTCAGTATGTAACTGTAGGGAACATACCATCAGGTCTTCAAACTGAAGAAGATACCAAGCTCTAATAGTGTACTCAATTCTCTTACTAAGCTTCAAAAATTCTGTCCGATCAGAAACGTGCTCTGAGAGAGAAAATCATGTCAAGGTGGCCGAATAGATGACGAGATAATGAACAAGCTTAGAAAATAAAATATAAACAAAGTATAGAACACGGAGTTATACTAGGAGATAGTGTAGCGTATAATTCATAGAGCAGGCTATATAATTCGGCAAGAGCAATCAAACCCAACACTATCGAGTTAGATCTCCCGTATCCTTATTCCTAATTTCTGCTCACATTTTAGTCCATTGTCCAAAAGATGTTGATCATCATGAATAATGGAGATTCAAACTTCTTTTTTTTTTCATCATCAAACAGACCTATAATGCAGATCAACAAAAGGGGAGAAAAGCACCTCGCGAACACTTGCAAACTAGGTAATTCACAAGCTTTAGATGAGAGTTAAGAAGGAAAGAGGAGAAGTGAAGCACCAATGAGATCGGCGAGCCTCATGACTAACTTAGGCTTGAGGATGGGAATGACGGATTCGCGCTCCAGCCGGATCACATCGTCGCTCCGGCAGCTGCTCTTCGGCTCGCCTGTGCTGCCTCTTCCTCCTCCTTGCATTTGGCTTAAAGAGATCTGCGGGGAAAGGATTCAGCTGGGGCTCTTCTAGGGCTATCCGATTGAGGAATAGGAAGAGAACGAGAGAAGGCAATGGAGGGACGGGCGGACATAGCAATGATTAGAGCGGCATCCGGAACGGCCCTTCTTAATTAGTGGAACAGAAGGAAGGTAGAGAGTGTGAACCATATAAAATTAATTAAATAGAAATGAAGAAAACATCCAAATTGTTTTTTAAAAATAAATTGATGTGCAATTTGTCAAAACATGCCATATTTAGTTATAAATTATTAAAAAAATCTAAATCTATTTTTTTTTAAACGAGTTCATTTTAACGAAAATATCAATCACATGGTTAAAAATTAGCTTGTTTGCTTTACATTAATTATTGAAATGCAAGGTAATTTGTAAATCATTTCACATTTATTTTAATTATTATGAGTTTCTAACTACTGTGAGTGAAAGAATTTATTTGTATAAAAATACGTTAGCGAGAAGTTTAAAAAAATCAGTTTAGATTTTTTAAATATATAAATCAACTTACAATTTTAAATTTTAAAAAGAAATGTTTTTTTAAATAGGAAGACAAGTAATCATATATTTGCGTTTATGTTTCTCTATGATGCGCAGAATGAGATGCCTCATCGTGCTGAAACAGCCTGAAACACTCTACTGTAATGCAGTCTATCTGCTAAGGAACGACATGTTCAAAATGCTACATAATTAGAATTTTTAAATGGCATAAGCAGGGTTAAATGATTAAATAATCCATAATTTAGTCGAGTCTTTGATGAAATTATTGAAATACTGAACTGTGAAATGAAAGCTTCAAACCCTTCTGGGAATAAAAGCTAAGATGTCATGTGTTGAATTCAGTATGGTTCATTCCTCGTTGGATTGCGCGGCGGCATGGGCTGGATACCTCCCCATGATATCAGACCAGGTGCTTTGCCCATCTGCCACTTCCTTCACCACCGATGCAACCTCATCGATGCTCACACGGATCTGCTCCTTGCTGTCCCGTTCCCGGATCGTCACACTATCAGTTGAATCAACAGTTACTGCAAAAGGTACGCCAATTTCATCGGTCCTGGCATACCGCTTTCCGATAGATGTGCCTGTAAAAAACCCAGTGAACAAATGCTCAATTCATTCTGCTGTGCAATGAAAGTTAACAAATCATATAAAAGTGCACGGTATGAATCATCCATCGAGAACATATACAAATTGTAAAGAAAGGGATACTGCATTAGTGTGGTGCAGCAGAAGACAGAGATTATCATTCTTTAAGAAACATACCTGTGATGTCAATAATATGAGAAACCCCAGCTGCTGTCAAAGATTTTGCTATGATTTTAGCAACATCATCAAATTTTGCAGTTTTAATTAGTGGGAAAACAGTGCATTTGATGGGTGCCACTAGAGGAGGAAAACGGAAGACATTTAGTTGTTCATCCTCTGATTTGCTTGGCCGTGTGCAGAAAGAATGCTCAAAAAGACAATATATTATCCGTCCAATACCAAAAGATGGCTCAATAACAGAGGGTGTGAAAACCCTTTGATGTTCCTTCTTCTTTTCAATGCTAATTGCGACCATTTTCTGTGTTATGACAACAGCTTTCCCCAGTGTACAAACATAGAACTCTACCTCGCCTTTAGATTCCAAAGAAGCTTTCATTTCCAGTGCTTCCTTTTCATTCATAGCCTGTCGTAGTGCCGCATAAATAAATAACAAATTCAATGACCATACAAGGACAAATTTTCAATGGGAAATTCAAGTTTACCTCCAGTGCTTCGACCACCATCTTTTGATTGCCCTTAAATGAGAGACCAAGTTCTTTTTTTGATGGCACAATAACAAGTTTCTAAATTAAAAGTGATCAGAAACAGACACTATCAGAAAAAAGAGAAAAAAGAGCCATAAATAAATAGAGAAAGAATGAATAGTAAGATAACATTTGAAATAAACTACAGAGCATAGTCAGGCATAGGAACTTGCCTCTATCTCTCTAGGTTCTGAGAATTTTTCATGAGCAACCAAAGGGACACCACTTTTTTCCTGTTAATCAAATGGAATTATTCAATTTCAATAACAGTCCATATAGTTTCTAGATATAACAAAGTATATCAAGAATGAGCATATTTGCTGGATAACAGTACAATAACAAGAGACAATAGAAATATGACTTGGAACAGTTTAAACAGATGCTTGGCAAAGGGCAAAAACTGAAGGGAGATTTAGATAATTAACTTAGTTCGGCATGATATGGAGTCACACGTAAAAAAAATAGTTTCTAAATGTAATTAAATGCAGGAAATATGTTTCTTTTCATGTTTGACTGGACAGGTTTTGTATCTTTAGTTACTTTCTAGTGTCCTGCTTCTGAAATTCTTTTAGAGAATGTGAAGGTTTTAAAATAAAAGTACAGTATCTGAATACTAAATGCAAATGGGGCGATAAAAGTTTCCACTCACCGAATGAGCCCGTAAATCATATGCAGATCTATCAGCAATTCCAACACATTCAATCCAGCCATAAGAACACTCAATCTCTGCATCCCAACAGTCAGCTGCATAGTGAGCCATCTCATTTGGCAAATGCTGCCTGAAACGTAATCGTTCTTTATCGATTCCAAGGCGTGTTAGAAAGAGGTACACCCTCCCAATAAAGTAGCCAAGTGTTTCATTGTTGACAATTCCCTAACAAGTATAAACAATTTCCAAAGAGACTCAAAAGCCATAGCAGTAAAAACATAAAGAAGGAGAAGAGTGGAAAGACCATTGGTAAAGAACCTTGGAAACTGCCTCGCCAAGTATAATGGGTATTGCTGATTCCCCTGCCATCTGCTCCTTTCTAGGGAACATCAAAAACTCCAAGTTGGCAACATCAATGAATTTTGAATGTGACTTGTCTTCTGGATCCACAAAATGCTCAATCTCTGCTAATGTAAATTCACGGACTCTGAGAAGACCTTGCCGAGGTGAAATCTGCAATGTTGAAATTGGTTCAAGACGACAACCATTGAATACCTTACGCCATGACCAGAAACACATTTTAAACTCTTTTGTATTTATAAGGATGTAAACGAAGGAAGACAATCAATGAGAAGTAGAGACTAACTTACTAGGAATTAAGTGATACAACAAAAAAAATGTGACGTGATGTATTCCATTAAAACAACCTACATTTCAAAAGTGAATTTAAAGAATGTCTGTTCATTTTCATGTAAGACTTAATTCATCTGGTTTCATTTAATTGTCTTTTTTTTCTCAACAAAAGTATGACAAAATAACTTTTCCTTTACATTTTTTTAAACATTCTTTCATCTTGATTTAACTATTTGTGAAAGGACTGGATATTATTCTTCTAACTCATTTACTCAAAAAAAATTGAGACAGTGTTTTACTGATTAACATTCTGAAGATGCATGTCCTCATATCTGAAAATTGAAAATGTTGATATGGAAAGTTCAATTTCAAAAAGTTCAGAGATTCCTTAACAAAATGTTCGCAACCTCCCATTTGCTAAGAATAGTAAATATAGTGCAAAAAAGAATGTGGCTACTATAAACTTAAAATGGTTCTTCCCGATCGTCATTTTTAAGACTACGCATTTCTCAGTGATGATATTGTTATTGGGGGTTAGCTCTGCATTCCAAAAAGTGATTAGCTGATCAGGGAGTCAGCGTCCCAATGCTGAAGTCACTGGTTTCAAATTATTTCTTCTATAATGGGACTAATAATTATATGAAAAAACAGTATGCAATTCACTTTCAACACAACAATGATCAGCAATAAGTTAATCTCCTGTACTAAAGTTCCTATATCCAGATGGAAGGAGAAAATAATGCAATAATAACGAACCTCATTTCTAAATGCTTGACCAATCTGAGCTGCTGCAAATGGAAGTTTGTTACCATTATAATAGTACAAGTCCTTGAAGTTCACAAAGATGCCTTGAGCAGTTTCTGGCCTCATATATCTATAAACACAGTACACATTAACGCGATACTGCAAATTATTAATTAATTTTTAATCAAATGTCAATCTGTAACTATTTTAAATTCATCTGACCCGGGCAAAATACCAGATGGGCCAATGGAAGTCTGAAACATGAGATTAAAGGGGTAAGGATCAGAAAGTGTGTTTTTGGTGTCTGGTGCTGTGATCCCATAATCTTTAAGCTTCGCACCTAATTCCTCTGCAGAGAAATCATCTAGCATTGCTAGAACATGCTTAAGCTCTGCAGCCTGCTCAGCTGATAATGCGAGATCCTTCTCAAGCTTCTCTTTGCAGTAGTCCTTGAGTAAGTGGTCAGCTCGATAACATGTGCCTGTTTTCTCATCCTTTACCATTAGATCAGTGAACTTATCGACATGTCCGGATGCCTTAAGAACAACTTCAGGTGTGACACAGGGGCAGTCAACCTCCAACATATTCTCCTCTAGGACAAAATGCTACAATGAATAGCAAAAAAAAAAGGGAAACTAGGTAAATTCAGAGCACAGCAAACCTTGAACTCCGATAGTGAAAAAAGATGCTTATAATCCTACAACTGATAGTCATAAAAACAATAGATGCACAAACAAGTGTGAAGTGTGCATAGCAGAGAAGAAAGATAACCAAAAAAACAGTAATCTATTACAAGTGTAAGCCCATAGGAAATCTTGCAATAATTTAAAAAAAAAATAGTTCTAGATTTATGAATTCTATCATAACATACAAAAAATGATTGAACGTGGCTTTATTGTTAGTTGTTGCACATAGATCAAATAAAACAGGTGTCCTACTAATTTTCCTTTTAAATTTCAGTCAGACGACCATAATTCTACATGGTATATAATCGATCAACGTACACATACCTAAATATAGACAGATAGCGAATATAATTACGTAGACGAACGATTATTTACCTGGCGCCAGAAGGTGAGCACGTTAGACTTGACGGCGCAGCCAGGAGGGCCGTAGTCATAAAGGCCAGCGACGCCGCGATAGATTTTGAAGGAGGGGATGTAAAAGAGCCGTCTTTCGAGCGTGTTGACAACAGCCTGGCGGAACGCCTCCCTGCTGCAGGAGGCGGACGCTTTGCCATTTCTACTGACAGCGGCTTGGAGCTGTCTGGCGGCGGCTCCGGCCTCCACCTTGAGGGCCTTGAGGCATTCGACAGCGGCGTCGATTTCGGGCTTGGCGGCGCCGGGGCTGGCCTTGAGGGCGCGTACGGCCTCGGCCTGGGCATCGACGGTGGCCTGCTTCTCAGCAAGCGCTAATCGGAGCGATTCCTCGGAGGCAGCCATGGGAGAGGAGGAGAGGTGGAGGCGGCGGAGGGTTTTGGTCGGGACGAAGGACTTAGAAACGGCGGAGGCGAGTAATGCGAAACGCATACAAACGGGAGTGCGGTCGCTTTGTGGTGCAACTAAAATGAAGTTTGGTCCGCTGCGATTCTGGTCCGTCTTCATATGATCTCACCTCACCGCATAGCTAGCATAAAGATAGAATAAATTATAGAAAAATTAATATATTATACATTGAAAAATAAATATTTAAATTTAATAAAATAATTTTTTATCTTGAATTTTAAATTCGGGATAGAAACCTGATTATGCTCTTTGACCCCATGTGAACAGGCTCTTTCGAACTATTTTTCACAACATTTTAGAAAATACACATGTCACTATATCATGATGGAAAGTAGTATAGTTGTAGCACTGAATCAACTCAGACAGAGAGTTGATATCGAGAATAATGAAGCACGAGGATAACTATCTCCCAGTCTCCCACACAGAAGAAAGGATTTTAATACACAGGTTAAACAAAGAGGAATTTTATTGCTTGAAAGATGAAAAACTACAACGAAAATTGCATGTCTTCGGGCTTCACCCTAAACAAAATTAAAAGTAAATTAAAAAAATAAAGGAAAGCAACAATCCTACCTTTAGATGGACTTAACCAAACTAGGTGATGAATCAAATAACAAAATTGAAAACAGCCCAGGTTAACTAAACTTCTATCAAAACTGTCTTAACATCCTTAACAGGACAATTGCCACCTTGTAAACCACCTTTAAAGACTTATTCTCCCAGAGAGTAGATGTTACCAAAATAAACTTTTAATACTCAAACTTTTGAAACTTCAATTGTTAGGTATTATCTCTTTAGGTGAGCTTAATTGTAATTTATATATGTGAATACAAATTGAACTGAATTTGTTAAAGTAATCTAATTTTGGTTTAAGAGTTTCAAGTTATTGTATGTGGGTTATATATATAGAATCCTAAACCTGATCTATTATTATCTATGACTTGATACGGACCGGATGCATTATATAAGGGAGAGATCCTCGTTGGATTAAGGTATCTTGACATCTCTTTCATTTCCCATTGATAAAGAGTTTTGGTGTCATCATCCTAATTCCTTCGGAAGATCTTCTTCCTTAGGGATTTTCAGTTTGACAACTACATTTTATGATAATATCTCTTCCGTTGCATTCAAGTTTTATCATCGTTACTGTAGTTTCTTCATTGAATTTATTATGCCATCATGTGATATTACTAGATCTTTGTGCTTAAGGTTGTATTTCCTATTCGAGTTCTTATTTAGTTTATAGAATTCATGCGACTTAGGAAATAGCAACTTCTATCAATTGGTATAAGAGCTATAAGTTCTGTTTCATTATTTGCTATGGCACTATGGTTTAAGGTTTTTCGCCGATTTGTTATTCTTTATGCTAGATAAAGTTTTGTAGTATAAATCATATTTGATCATTGAAAAACTCTTGCAAAGAAAATCTAGAAAAGGTTTTATCTTCTAGGTTTTTTGTGATTTAGAACGAAAAACAACGATGAACCATCACCATCTTTAGGAAGAATCGTCATGATTTGATCCATTTAGGGTAAAATCATGAAGGTATAATCGATTGCCTTGATCTGGCAATCAATTATCAAGCTAAAGTTCACGAATAGAATCGATTGGCCCGTTTGATCAGTTGACACCAATCGCTTGCATTAGGTCATGAGTAATTGATTGACACGACATGATCGAATACGGGATCAATTTTCAATCGATTATAGGTCCGACTGTTATCGCCAATCGATTGATAACTTTGAGGCCGAACATAAAAGTGATTGAAATCGATCAGGTCAATCAATTGAAACTTGCTAATCAATTGGCAATCTTAAATCACGATACAAATGATTTAATCGATCAGTTGAATTAATTGAAGGCATCAATCAATTGGTGTTTTCCACCAATCGATTGATGGACATGAAATCGAGCATAGACGACTCTAGGATCGACTGGCAAATCGATTGATGAACACTAATTGATTGCCAAAGATCAATAATTGATTGGAGTGTGTGATGTCGAACAGAAGGTTCTATGATCAATTAGTTGAATCGATTGGTTATCACCAATCGATTGATACACACCATTAATCGATTGATTGTCATGTAGTCGAATACAATAGGCTCTTAGATCGATTGAAACAATTAATTGGATCATACAGTATCAATCAACTGATAAACCCAAACTCGAGCTATTAAGGTCGATCAAGTGTTTATCTGTTCGATTAAAGTTCCTAGGATTTTCTCAGGTCTAACACACATGTTATTAAATTTAACTATTGTGTTTACCCAAAGAAAGACACATTAAGTTAGTTTAGTATATTTTCTATCAATAGATGTGTATCTATACTAAAAGTAATTGACCCAAAAGAAAGTTACTTTATGTAAGATATATGTTTATGGATAGCTTATAACTAAAGAATGAGATATTTTTATTCTGATCATGCACAAAATATGTCGCCCAAAGGAAAACATATTGCGTGGCAGATTAAATTTGATATGAGCTATAGATCATTATATAACTCATATAAAAAAAGATAGATCCGCTACCTTAGCGGCCCCCCTAGTGTCAACCCCACGGATATGGAGGGAGGTTCATGCAGGTACATGTTAGAATGTATACTAAAAGCCTAGTTTTTGTAAATATTTATTTTTGAATAGAGAATCACATTGGTCACATGTCTGTGTTCATTTGTTAAATACAATTGTTCTTTTAATTTATATTGTAGATAACATAGTGTGTGGTGTCACACACAGAAGATAATGTTATCAATTCCTTATAAATTATAAACAGTAGCTCACGACCAAAATGGAAAGGAACAAACCATTAGAAGGTCGTAGTGTAATTAG
>JBBMJZ010000010.1:8109879-8123453 GCA_037833815.1 Zingiber zerumbet | reverse complement strand
ATAATATTCTAACAGCTATCTATACAACAGATGACTGCTAGTATTTCGTAATCTAGAGAAGTTAAATGACATCTTTCTTAATATTTTCAGCATAATGATTCAGAGTCTTTGGGGTTGTACTTGGGAGTTTTTCTAAATAAAATACCACCCAGCCGATTTCGTAGTTATTGGTTTCTATGACCAAGTAGTCCGAATCTAGTGGTAAGGTTAGATTAGAATAGTTTTTACTAAGTCCTTGATTTGTTTAACTAGTTCTATATTTTGTTTATTGAAGTATTTTGTCATGTTAGGGATGTTTTATTATATAGTGGTCCACTAATTTTGCCAATAACTTTGAGGTAATGGCGAGCATAATTGAGGAGGCGAAGGCATGTAAGGTTTTGGTATCTTCCATTTTGTATGGAAAGGTCAGAATTTTGGAAGAGATATGGGGTTGGAGGGAGAGATTTTTCCTTGTCCAATTTAGGCTCCCAGAAAGTCTGTGTTTGGTAGCTAGTTGCATTTTCTTTCTAGATATTATTAATCCATGTTTTTCGAAGAGATTAAAATTAGTATGGAGGTGAGTAAGCTGTTCATCCTTTGTTTTTGAGAAGACTAACACATCATCAATATAGACACATGTAATCATAGAAATATTTCTAAAAACGCCATCCATCTTTTGTTGAAAGATTTAGGTGGCTACTTTAAGTCCGAATAACAGTACTAGCCGCTCAAATTATCCTTCGGGACATGAAAATATTGTCCATTCAATAGAATCGGGATGCATTTTGACTTGCAATATCAAACTTAAAGTACCATTTTTAGTTTTGGATCTTATTAAGTAGTTGGTCTTTTTCGGGTATTTTATAACCATCTTCTTGGCAATTGTTATTTAATCTCTTATAATTAAAGACCATTTTTGATTGACCACGTTTTTGTTCAACTCCTTTATTGACTATGAAAGCTAGGCTTCTATGCTTGAAAGTAGATCTTTGAATTGCTTAAGGGTTAATAATTATTTGATATGCATAACACATTTTTCGGTTTCCCAGTTTGTATAGCGTAAGTCTTGTGCTTTTATGGTAAGATTTGGGTTGATTATTGCTAATTGGCAGTAGACCTTATTTCTGTCCCAATATTTTGTACGATTTTTGCCGATAACTTCAAGTTTTTCTAGCCGGGAGATTAGGTAGTCTAAATCTAGCTAGTGTGTGTTGATTAACTGAAGTGTGTTGGAAAGAGAATGTTGAGAGGTATATTCTAGGTTGGATGAAGAAGATGTTCGGAAGAAAGGCTTGGACAACCAAGCAGATTTAGTTTTCCTAATAGTCTTTGAAAGTTAGGGTATGTTTGGTAGGACAGTGGTAGGATTCTTAGTTGCTAGTGTCAGAGGAGGAAAGAGTTACGTTTGAGGAGGGAAGATAAACAGTTTTGCCACCAAGAGGTCGCACAATGGAAGGATAGTCAAAGATTATAGAAGAAACAACTGGTGTGGAGAAGAAAAGAGTATAATCTTAAGGCCTAAAATTAAGTGGATATTAGAATGTAGCAGTGGTTTGACGCATAACTTTGAAAGAGATAGAGGGGTGCTATATTTACCACAATTATTATAAAAATGTAAATGAATGGTGATGACAAAATATGTGCAAGATAAATGTTGGTCATCAAATTGCGTACTGATCAATGGTTGGGTAGTTGTTTTAATAAGGGTTGGAGGTAAAATAGATAGAAGGGTAGCTTCATTAATAGTGGAGTTAGTAGCACCACTATCAAGAAAAGCATGTAATGTAGATTCATAACCATGAATATTAACAAGACACCGAACGCGAATGCCAAGGTTTTCCCTGTGTTACAAATACTATAGGTTTTAATAAACACTAGGACAGTGTCAAAAGGGGGGGGTGGGGTTTGGAAGTTAAACTCCTTTAACTTTATTTATAGGGAAAGGACAAAGAGTAGCAAGTTCGTCCTCAATCAAATTTAACCAGGTTTCTAAGACAGATACCCTAGTTTCAAGAAGCAGATTTCTTGGACTCCCTCTAGTCGGTGGAATTGGTGGAATGGTAATAGAGAAAAATTGTTGGAGGCAAATATTGCAAGCCTGTTTTCTACAAAGTTTGTAGGTTCTGCGTTTGTCTATGGCTGGTTAGTAACTACAAGTAAAACAAAGAACTGTTGGTACCCCGTGGTAGTTTGATGTGATCAACCAAGTTAAGTTAGGTCCTGTGTATTTGATCCTTGTGTCTAAGTGTGCAGGAGCTTAGGAACACAAGAAGTCGAGCGGAAGACGCAACTAGCAAGAAGGATGGCGCGAGAAGGGAGTCGATGAGCTCGGTGCATCTAAGTGACGAGCTCGAGGAGAAAACCGGAAAATGGGTTCGGGTGAGCCCTATTGCGGTTGGCCGAAATTATCCAAGCGAACGGAGCAACAGAAGAGCAACTGTCTAAGTATTCATTTCAGGAACTATAAAAAGACCCCTCGAGCTAGGAAATAGATATCAACTCATGTATTCATTTCCTAATAACTGTCTAAGTATTCAACGAGTGTAAGAGGCTTCTTCGCCTTCATCGAAGGAGACTTTTAGTGTTTTTCATTTGTCTTGGATTAACAACCACCTAAGTTGTAACCAAGTAAATTTCTTTGCCTATTCTTTCATTTTTGTAGTTGTTTAATTTACTTGTTATAATTATACCGTTGCTACCAAACTGAGTTGAAAGTCGGGAAAGGTTCATTTTTTTAAACAGACAATTCAACCCTCTTGCCGGTTGCACGGGTCCTAACAAAACCATCTAGAACTTTTTCCTTAAGCATCTGTACTCAAAATCCGCTCCCATGCTTCCTTCACTTATTTAAAATTTTAATTTAGTCATGGTATGATAACATCTTGAGGTTATAAAAAAAGACATGCTCTGAATAAAAACATTTTACATCATTTTTATGATCACTGACCTTATTATTCACATCAAACTCTGAATCAAATGGAAGATCAAATGGATTTGTAGATTTTCTTTCTTGAATAACTCCTCCCTGTAATCATATTGACAATTTTGTTGAGCAAAGACACACTTTTTTTTTTTTTTTGGCCTACGTATAAACCACTGAGTAACAAGCAACCATCAGTAATATTAGCAATTGCAAATGCCAATTTTTAGTTATTTAAACACTAAACAAAGATAAGCAACACATATAACATAAAGATACCAAAATACAATAATGCATGTTAACCAACCAACACAATTTCTCTAGACGAAAATTTACACTTCGAACTATCAACAATAGAATGTGTTTATTGTTAGATTATTTAACTAAAACTATTTTAATCAAATCATATTAACTTGGATATGGCTTGGAATCCGACATACTAGGAAATCATTTATCCTAAATAATCTTAATGTAGCCATAAGCAGATGTGATGCAGCCACTTATTGCATAGGCATGTGGTTTAATCTTCCAAGAAAAGCTGTATATTCCCAATATGCATTAATCTTCTAAGATAGATGTATATGACTATATTCCTAATATGTTTCCAGTTTCTATTTATTTCCACCTTGCCACTATACATAAATACTGCTTGCAGATATTATGATGATTCCATCACCTTGGCAATGACATGGTAACGAATAGAATATTTGCCTACTGCAATTCTACTAAATCTTTGTTGATAGCAAAAGGTAAGAGTGTTAGGAGCAAATTCAGAATAAATAAAATAGAGAAAAATTTGGAATTATATGACCTTTAAATGCGGAAAAGAAAATAATATGGGATCTATCCACCTTTTTATAGTTTTGGATAAGTCAATGATCTATATTGATACATTTTAGAGCGGAAAACAACCAGGTTAATAGAGAACAAAGACAGTGAATCCAACCAAAAAGGTGAGTGTTCCAGGCAGTCTGACCCAAGCAAGCGCAAATTGAAACAATCATCAATGGGAATGGGCTGCAGGATTATATTGACCAATTCACACCAATCAAACTTTTAGAATTGTACAAGCTCCCTTTTTCTTCATTTGATCTTGGGAATCTATTTGTTTATGTTGATTGAAGGTGCTCCATCAAACCCCACCTAATACTATTAAGCCTATAAAAAACATGTAATGGAAAGCAAGCAAAATTGACTGACAATCAATCAAATTTTGAGCTTTAGCCTCAATGATATCCATAAGCAAGTTGTGGGTCATCAATCCTCCAACAAGATGGTGCTCTGGAGCTTTGAACAGCTAAGTGAGATAGTGGTCTACTTTATATTGATTTATACGTCTTCTTCTCAAGATAATTAAAACCACAGGTGAGTGATTTATTGATGTATTGTTCCAGAAGCTTTAATTGTTAATTTAATGGTGATGTGCATAAGTCTTAAATTTCATGATTTTTGTTTTGAGCTGCTTAAATATCAGAGGTCTATCATGTTGAATTTTTTTTAATCTTAATTATAGAATAAGTTTAAATGTAGTTTAGTACATCCAGATTTTTTTTACCTAGGACCTCATAATACTACATATTTCTAAATATTTCATATTTTTCCATTATTTAGCGAATAGTAGTTGCAGGTATTTTTCTGCACACAATCAAATCTTTTTTCCGTCCATTTCTTAGTTCCTTTCAAAAATTTCAGCAGATTAAAACTGTCAGAAAATCTATAAAAAGGTGACTATGACATAGTGAACAAAAGTCCATCACACTGGTTTTTATTTGTACAAAATATTATTCTTTGCTTCCTACTTGTCCTTTCCTGTAGAATTTGAATTTCATCTGGCTATTTCACTTGAGCTAGCCTTGATCTAATGGAGCTGACTAGGCCATAAGACACATTGTATAAGCAAATAAATAGATCTAGAAACTAGAAAGATACAAACGAGAGTTCAACTAAGCAGAGTTAGGGTGCCTTACTTGCCTTTAGACAATTCAACCACCCATCAGGAAAAAAAATAGTCGATGGGCATTGTGCATTCCCATGGCTAAACTTCATATTCACCTACATATGCCTCTACAAGACTCAATTTTGAGAATTTTACACAAGGTCCTATGCCTATGGGACTGCATATCACCTATAAGTACGCACAACTAGGAATACTCATAGATTCCATTGGTCTTGTAAGTTGTCACACACACTGGGAGTATAAACCCAAAGTTAGGAGTGTGCATAAGTATGAGAATGTGTCTAAAAATGTTAATTGAGTAGCTGTGCACAACTATTATCCTTGATACCAGTATCCCACTGCATGAACAAGATAAACATTAGGTACTATGACCTTGTAGGACAAGTAAATTACCATTGCCAGGCTCGATAATTTCCATACTGAAGTGGTAGATTTTTACCTGACTCTGAACATTACAGTGGTCAGGCATATGATGCAGGTATGCTTCAGAGACAAATCCATTAAATCCTTGGAAGAATGCATTCTATCCTCACTGACTCATTGGGCAGTTGACTCTTAGATAGGGGTGTCAAAAATAAACCCGACCCACCAACCTGACCCGAGTCAACCCGAAAAAAATCATGTTCGAATTCAGAGTTTTTGGATTCAAGTTGGGAATTTTCAGATTCAAGTTGGGGATTTTGGAGTTGGTTTAGTTTTGGGTCAGGTTGGCGTTAACCCAGGTTGACCCATAGTTGACCAAAATTTAGGATTTAGCTATTTTTTTAGGAGTTAAATCAAATTTTATTTTAAAAATTAAGATGTTTTATGTACATAAATAACATAATGTAGTATAACAATGATAAAATATTAAGATAAAAGTGAAAAATTATAGGAAAATAACAAAAAAAAAAATTGGGTTGGAGTTGGGTGGGTTATTCAGGTTGGGATTTTTTTTTGGATAACCGATCTTCAACATAACCTGAACTACCCAACTCACCCGAATTGACACCCCTACTCTTAGATAAGGTTCATTGACTATCCACAGGCCACAGCCACAGGTACATGAGCATATTTAATAAGGTCATGAGACTATAATGCTTATGAGAAACCTCTAATTTGAGTAAGTTGAGTTATTCTTGTTATATTCTTTTTACACCTCTCAACCCTCAATCTTTTACTTGTCCGAGTTACTAATTGTTATGATTAGGATATTCATGATATGTATAATGAGAGTAAATGTATTTTTGCCTAGAGCAATCATTCATATAAATCTTCCTAGATAATAGATAGGTTGAGACTTGAGAGTGCACAATAAGAAGAGCAATGAGATAGCCACTTAGAAAACCAAAGGAGCTGATAGTTATGTTGAGGCTTTTCTATCCTTTCACTGGGGTCACTAATGGACTTGTCTGAAACAACAAACCAAAAAATGAGTTTAGGGGAGCTCCAGCCTATTTTAAGCAATGAATAAAGCAACAAGTCAAAATGATACTTATGAATGATCTTTAAAAGAAGTATAGCATGTTTTTTGGGTGAGAAATCCTCTGTCTACCAATGATCCATTGATTGTTTCTCAATGCTTTAGTTGCTTGTTTTAACAATCACATTTATTAAGTTTCACAATTCTTGAATTATTTGGATCTACAATGTTCACTTATTTGAAATTCTAGTCCACATTAATGTTGAGTACTAATCTTATAGTAGATTTGGATTTTCTCCTCTCTTGAACTATTTATACAACTAAATCAATTGTGCACTATGATCAACAAATTC
The DNA here is from genome assembly GCA_037833815.1 of Zingiber zerumbet. Lineage (NCBI taxonomy): Eukaryota > Viridiplantae > Streptophyta > Magnoliopsida > Zingiberales > Zingiberaceae > Zingiber > Zingiber zerumbet. The sequence continues at coordinate 8,116,839 of JBBMJZ010000010.1, read as the reverse complement.
ATGTGATCCCTTGCTAACTAATCTCAACAAATTCCTTCATATGTTCATAAGAACCCCCTAACATACAATTCTGATGAACATAAGCTTGCAAGCAACATTACAACAAAAAGTACCTCTTGATCTTTTAAATTGGCATATAAAACCTCAGATGCAATTAGATCATGTGCCAAAACTTGTGCTTCACTAGTTTGTGAAATATTCTGAAAAGATGTTGGTTGAAAACCTCCTTCGGAAAGACCAAAAGCATCCCAAGTCTGAAAAGAATAAGAGAACAGATATAACTGAGCGTCATAGGTGAATTATTTCATGTATAATCAGAAAAATCATTAAACAAAATAATATGCCTAGGGAAGTTAATTTCCTATCAACAAGCATCTCACCTGAGAATTATCAACAGCCACAGATGGCGTACTATCCCAATCTTGGTTTTCCAAAAATAAGGAAAGACTATCACTTGTGTTTTTTGGAAAGGGACAGATATTCGCCTGAGAAACTACAGGAGGGCACAGGTTTAGTTCAGAAGATGTGTTGGCTTGATGAGGTATGTCAAATGTGGCCCACCCTACACCTTGAGAGAATGGTTTGGAAATTTCTTTCACTTCTGAAATGATTGTAGATGAAGGTTGTTGATTAACAGCAAACAAATCTGTAAATGAATCCAATGAAGGAACTGGTTGTTCCATAATTGATGGGCTAAAAAAATCTTGACTCCCAATATGTGTTGAAACAGAAATATGAATCAAGGATGGAGTAACTGATATCTCTGAATGCTTGGGTAAAGAAGAATTCTCTGGCTGCAGAACAAGATCAATTATGTTACTTGAACTAGATGGGGTAAAAGATGAAGCAGAATTGCTGTCAAAGGATCCAAAGCTACTTGATGATGCAGCCCTCTGGACAAAGAACGAAGCATAGTATTAGATTCCCACTGCAATGTGTGTTTCTTATCAAAAGAAACAAGTAATGTATTAAGTAAAGACATCATGGTAACATGACCTGCGAACGTTGGAAACCATCTGAATTCATTCCATTGCTTCCACCTGAATACGGGTTCAATACAGGGGGGTGCTTATCTTGAACTAAGATATCCCTTACTTGTAACGTAGGACTGCTATGACCATTATCCTGAATATTGAGAGACTGGCTATCAAATATTGATGAATCTGCCCCACTTGTAACAGAGCAATCTGAATTCCTTGAATTAGGAGTCTCATTACCAAGTCTATCCTGGGGTTGCTGCATACCCTGGTAAGCTGGACTGTACATGAAGCTAGAGAATTTGCCTTCATAAAGACTGTGATCAGAACCAGGTTTTCTCGTTAGAATTCCCGTCTTTTTACCTCTATATTTTTCTTCATATTGGTCTTCATAAGGTGGACTTTGTGAAAATGAATGGTAAGAACTAGCTCTCCTATGATCCTCATGGTTCTTGTGGTTCTGTAGTGTAAAAGGACAAGCAAGGAAAATATCACTAAAACATAAAAAATTCTTATGCCAAATACAATCAGCACAATTGCATTAAATATCAGGAAAGCTGAGAGGGAGAGAGAACTAACGTGGGTGGAGATTACTTGTATGTCTCTAGGTGGCTTGTCAAAGGATCTTGTGCTAGCATATTTCTTATCAACATAAACACTTTTGATGAACTCTCTGAGCTTGTCAAGGTTGCTGTAACATTTATCCATATGCAAATATTAAGGATGTGAAACACAAGAAAGTGGTAAAGCAGGTTCTCTATTTACCTACTATCAGGCAGCTTTGATAGCTCAGTGTCCCAATCTGCTAAGAATATCTCTCTAGCACGCTGCAAAAGGGGAAAAAGAGAAAAAAAACATTTAAAAAAAAAAATGTATAGCTTATTTCAGACAAATAGTAGCTGAACTTTATAAGCTACCTGATTGCCTCCTCTTTGTAAAGCCTCAACCTCTTGAGAAGTAAATTTTGCCATAGATATAGACTTAACTCGATGAGTAAATTCACGGCTGTAACATAAGAACGCATAAAGCATCAAAAGCTAGAAACTAATGGTGACTGTAACATATGAGAAGTCACACAGCTACTCATGAGAAGAACAAGCAAATCAACTACTGATTGTCAAGGAATGTATTTCATGGTAGAACTACTTTCACTTTAGGTTCTATTCGCAGTTCACAAATATGATAATCAAAGTTCATTGAAAATTCCTCAAGAAACTCTAAATTCCTGTTTCATTAGTGTATAAGGTTAGATCAAATCAATGTGGTACTAACCCTTGCAATCAAATTTATTTTTGGTTTAGGATTAAACAAAGAAGTAGCTCTAAATTTGAGAATGGTTTTATCTGTTATACCCATTGGTAAACTCGAAAAGTTCAATGAAATGAATCCAAAATGTCTGAAGTTATTAGATGATACTTATCAAATATCATCTAAAGATAAAATTAAGAATCTTCATACAGTTGATTTAAAAAGATATGAGTGATGTTCTTGCTAAATTACTGCTCATAACATACGTTCAGTAAATGTAGCCTTTAAGTGTGGGAGGTTGCAAGCCATAATCCTTTATAATACAGCAAGTTAGTTACCAGGACACAGGTTACTCAAAAGTTAAAATTACATCTTCCAAAAGCAAAAAACAACCGCACCGATTTGATGACAAGAAACAAAACACAAAGACAAGAAGCAAATACAATCACAAGGTAAGACACAATGAATCCATGAATCACTCACTGTATTCCACTGCAAGTAACGCAAATAAAAGTCCAAAAGTTAATGCACACGTACTGCGGACCCTGGAATTCGAAATGAAGATCGAATCAGCCAAAACAGTACCAACAGCCACAGCAAAAATGATCTCCCTAATCTACACACTCAAAGAGATCTAGAGAAAAAAAAAATAGAGCTATCGAAAGGAACCCTACCAGGCTGTTGCAGTTGATGCACTTCCTGTTCGGAGGAAGCTTGAGGAGGCCTCTGATGACCTTCTCATTCCTCTCATCCTCCTTCTTAGTAGTCATCCTCCGGTTCTCAACCAAAAGACGTGTCTTTCCAGCTCGAATACAAAGCCCTGGGACAGTAAAACCTGATCTTGGGGGGAAGACAGCAAGCACACTGCCACGATCCAGCCAATGGAAGAAAAAAAACACGCACACACCAAACCTACGAGACAAATTTAGGGCTTCACGACAAGGAACCAAAAAATTCAGCTAAAAGCAAAGAATCACCTAAATCGCAAGGAGGGCAGATTCGAGGGATCAACAGCCAGTGAAAATGGACGGTGCAGTGGTAATTATAGCAAGCGAAGTGACCAAGAATTGGAATCGACACCAATTCTTAAAAACAAAAACAAAACAAAAAAAAATACATGTTGCTTAAATGCTGAATCTGGAATTATGTTCGGTGAATTGAAGTCGGTTTTAGGTGACTGCTTAGGAAATTGTAGCAATTGAATGGTAGCGGTAGCGGCGGCCGCGGGGTGGCGGTGGATCCGGTGGAGATTTTATACAATGGTGTGGCCGAACAACCTAGTGTGCAAGGAGGACCCAGTGAGTCTAGTTTAGCTCATTTATAGTATTATTATATACTACAGTATTTAAAAAAAAAATCCCCGCCTAGGTAGAATTTTTCTAAAAAAAATTCTAATTAGACGGCCGTCTAGACGCCCGGCAGTAGGTGGCAGGTAATCACCCGCCTACCCCCTTGAGTTTTTTTTTAACAACGATATACACAAAAATTGTTGTTCATAGATCATGCATAAATTATGATTTATTGTAGTGTAATATCAATTATGACGGATCCATCGATATAGCTTGTCACCCAGAAGCACAAAATTAGGAAATATGAAGTTGATTGCAGTCCCTAGCGGAAGAAAGAGTGCTAGGAGGAATAGAGTAGCGGAATTAAATTGAGAGTTTATGGTTTTTAGATAATAATTTGGAGATAATTTTTTTTTTTATTTAACAAATATTAAACTAGATAATATCGAACCTGGATGGCTAGTCTAATTAGTCCAATATCTTATAGTTGTATGTCTTATTTAGATAAAAATTTTAGGAATAAATAGATACCTAACTGATATCTTAACACTCTTCTACTATACTATGATCCCGGACGCCTCATAATTTATTTTTTACTTAAAATTATTGATTTTCTTTACTTAAGTTTGCTGATAAGGTGTTTGAGTCACACCTCCAGCTACCTCTCTCACGTATGGAGCATCATTGTTAAATGTTTATGGTGGCAAAAGGTGAATACGCTTGCCTCCAGCACCCCCGCTAACCCGTCCCAGGGCCAACACGGAGAAGGTAAATCACGAGTGACGACTAGCCGGGCTACTAGCATTTGAAAAAGTGACTAGCACATAAGGGAGATATTTTATCTCGGCTTTGCCGAAATTTGAACCCTAGACCTCATGATGGCAACACATCATGTGCTAGCTACTAGACCGTCCCGAGGGAACTACCATTATTAAATGTTTATGATAGTTCATCATGTGAGTGCAACAAAAAAGTTCATGTGCTCAATTTCAAGTATATTTAAGATATTTAACTCTATATTGTGCCTACTTTAAGGGAAGAAGAGGTGAGATAAAGGAGAGCTGGGGGAGGAGTGTAAAAATGAAAATGAAAAATATATTGATACGGTGATAAAAAGGGATCCATTCGGTATAGGTCAATTGCCAAGGTGAACGTTAAAGTCAAGGTGGTCAATGTCGGTGTGTCAAAAGACTCACTTACGATGACCGAGCGGATGTTGACTACAAGGGTTGATCAAGGCAGACAATGTTCAATCGGAAACAGGCTTGACTGAGCTGACCTCCCGTCTTGCTCGAAATAGTATGGTAAGATCGTCGAACACTTAGCACAAAACGGCAAAATGTCAAAAGACCGGAGCGCTTGTCCAATCGGGATATGGCAGTCTACTATACCCAATCGTCGTAAAGAAGAACAACCGAGGTCGACCGAGCGGAGGAGTCCCCAGCCGAGTAGCTACCCCGCTCGATCGAGTAGCAGGATCATCGTCGTATCTCTCAATATCCTTTTGGGAGATAGTGTCGTTGACACAAGACATGGTCAACAAGCGAATCATGCGACGAAAGCTTCTACCGTCTTGTCAGGGATATGTACGTCCTATTAAGGTATGGTGTCAGAGACACTTTCTTGACAGATCCTTTCATAAGACACATTGAAGAATGTATCCACGCCTCAAGGAGCGTGCACGTCATCTACCAGAGCTCTATATAAAAGGGGTCCATATATTGACGGAGGTACGTGTTATTCACTATTTGTGCTTATCTTACTGTTGCTTTACTTTCTTTTACGGTTTTAGTGACTGACCTGAGAGTCGGAAGGCCGACGTCGGAGACCCCTTCCCTAGCTCGGTACTAACGTTGCTTGTTTTGTATAGTAGGGCACAGTATACATCAAATCAAAGTAGTAATTACATCCCTAACTAAACCACCTTCCTGTTTTAGGACAGGATCATATATGATAACTTTAACCCTTTGATTTTGCCTTATGTTTGGAACCAGACTTAAAGTGAAGTAAATAGGTAGAAGCATAAATGTCAATTTATAAGTTATTATCTTGTCTGTTGCACATGATCCACTTGCATGCTTTGTAGTCGATCTCCTATTGCATGTTGTTTCTATTAATTTGGTTAAACCTTGCAAGTCTGGTTCTTCCATCATATGCTTATCTTTTGCACATTTGTTGTTGAATGCTCTGACGGCCCACTCACAACAAAGCACTTTTAAGCTATATGTATGGTTCTGGGTAGGAGTGAGCAAGGTTACAAGATATGGTTGTTGTAGTAATGAATATTTGTCACACTAACCAGGAGCTTTAATATATATACTGCTTTAGTTGCAATCAAATTTACTTTCAAGTAATCTGATGCGATAGATAGTCAACCTCCACTTTGCATGGTCTAAGTCAAGAGCCAGACTGCGTTGTAAATCAAAGGTAAAACGAGAACATACCCGGTCAAAATGGAGGCCCAAATCAAATCAAGTCGAGTTTGAGTCCAATCTAACTATTGACTCGGTGTTGGTCCTTCTACTCGGCAGTAGACGCTCGACCTCACAGGACGTTAACTCTAGGTTCCTCGACGCCTAGCCACTCCCGACTCCTCAAGAACCAGCTACTCTCAAATCCTCGACGCTCAGTCACTCTTGGTTACTCGACGCCCAGCTACTCTTGGCTCCTCAAGAATCAGCTACTCCCAGTTCCTCGATGCTCAGCCATTTACAGCTCTTTGACACCAAGCCACTCCCGTCTGCTCGGCGCTCAACCATCCCCAGCTCCTTGAATGCCCAAATCAGTCCCTCGATGGTCAGTTAGTTCAAGTGCTTGTCTTTCCTTTTTATCTTTAACGGCGAATTGTTGGTTCCGGTGTGGTCATAGTCGCTTTACGACTGTTGGAGCAACCGAGGATTGCCGCTGGAAAGGATGCAAACTGAAATCGTCGAGGCTAGTGTTCAATACTATCTCCGTAAAATCATATTGCTCCATTTCCAAGATATAACGACGTTGTCTCGGAGTAGCAGCACTACAAACTTTGAGACCGGCGAACCTTCTCGTAGGTTTTTTGGACTTTGAATGCAGAAGAGGAATGAAGCAACTCTTAGATGCTTGGATGGGTTGATTGAATGAGTGATTTTTTCCAACATCTGGGGGCTCTTCTTATACAAAGTGAAGAGGTAAGGTACCATTTGGTGAAGACTCATTTGGACCGTTTAATCCGGAGGAGTGCATCCATTCAGATTGCACTTGATCTGAGCCTTTAGATTTGAAAAAGGTTGTAACCCTTTCATATAGTCTTTGATCTCAGCCGTTGGATCAGAGAGTTGTATCTTTTCAAATCCCTTCTAATCTTAACCGCCAGATTAATCCTTTCAGTCTAAGGCTTCAGAGGAGATCCCGTCACCAGTGGTCATGTTAAGTATGAGGAGAAAAAAAAAAAAACCACCCATACACATCCA
>JBBMJZ010000010.1:8099672-8109779 GCA_037833815.1 Zingiber zerumbet | reverse complement strand
TCAACCAAGTTAAGTTAGGGCCTGGGTATTTGATCCTTGTGTCTAAGTGTGCAGGAGCTTAGGAACAAAAGTCGAGCGGAAGATACAGTTAGCGAGAAGGATGGTACGGGAAGAGAGTCGACGAGCTCAGTGCGTCCGAGGGACAAGGTGTTGTGGTAGAGTACATTGGCAAACAAGAAGGACGCGTGCGGCGGTCTGAGGGACGAGAAGCCGGGGAGGAAGACTGCTTGAGGAGAACGCGTGCGGCGGTCTGAGGGACGAGAAGCCGGGGAGGAAGACTGCTTGAGGAGAAGGTCGGAAAATGGGTTCAGGTGAGCCCTATTCCGGTTGGCCGAAATTACCCAAGCGAACAGAGCGGCGGAAGAACCAAAGGAGAAGACTTAGAGCTCGGTAGTAGCTGTTGAAGGTGCCTTTAAGTGAAGTGAAGGCGCCCTCGAACCCTTCTGGTGGAAGGCGCCTTCAAGCACTTGAAGGCGCCATCAAGCCTTCATGCAAGGCGTCTTCGACCGGGCAAAAACTGCCGTTGGCGAAGGATAAAGTTTTATCCTTTCTTATCTTGCTGGAGGCACCTTCCAACTTGTTGGAGGCGCCTTCTAGCCCTGGATAAGATTTTTCTATAAAAAGACCTGGACCTAGGAATTAAGAATCAACTTTTGTATTCATTTTCTAGCAACTGTCTGAGCATTCAACGAGTGTAAGAGGCTTCTCCGCCTTCATCGAAGGAGACTTTTAGAGTTTTTTATTTGTCTTGGATTAACAACCACCTAGGTTGTAACCAAATAAATCTTGTGTCTCTTCTTTCATTTTTTAGTTGTTTAATTTACTTGTTATTATTATACTATTGTTACTAATCTGAGTTGAAATATCAAGAAAGACATTTCATTTTACAGGCAATTCACCTTCTCTATCCATATTGGGTAAGCATAAGTCTTCCCATTGAGAAGAAAGCTCCTCTATGTCTTATTGAAAAGAGTCATATGGGTCATGGACTCTATATAGGGTATTTAAGAAGGAATTGATTAAAGTGTAATCAGAAGGAGGTATTTCTTCAAGGTCTTCTACGAAGATTATAGAATAAATAGAGGAAGTATCAGAGATATTTGATTGCTTCCCTAGTATATAAATTTTTTTTGTTAGGAGATGCATAACATAAGTGGCCTCGCTCATTTCAAGCAAAGCACGTAATGGTGTTAGCATATGTTTTCTTTGGTTTGAATTTTCTAACATATTTGTCTTTGTTGAAATAAAGTTTCTTTTCTTGACTCTTTCTTATATAATAGGTTTTTCGTGGCCTGATGTTATGATGAGTTTGTGTGGGTTTTCTAGTTGGTTTGGTTACCTTATCAGGTTTGCCTATGTGGTGTGATTTGAGTCCATATTGTTGTGGTGTATAAATTTGGCTAAAAAACCATACTGTTGATTTTAAGTTGTTTTTGTATGTGTATGTATGAACATTTTTCTTTCAATATTGATATGATATGTTGAATGTGTACTCCTATGTTATCATATTGAGGTGCTACTTTCATATTAGTCCAGACTTTATGTATTTCTTTTCCCAAATAGCCTCGGAGTTTACTAAATAGCCGTTCTCCTAATTCGGGGTTACAATAATTTCCTGATATTGTTGTTAGTGCTAGGAAGTTATTACAAAATGACTTGATCCAATTCTAGCTAAATAGTCAAAGTTGTTCCAAGTCCCTCATAGCTTCTCTTTATCGTATATCTAGACTTGTGTTTGCATCTTGAACTGTGAATAACCTATGCATGGTATAATAAAAATTGAGGATGTTGTTTCCTTGGGATGCCATATGAGCTATTTCCTCAGGGTAATTTGTCTTATAGGCTTCCCAAGCTGCTCTAGCCACATCACCAAAGTAATTTTTACCTACTCGCATCATAGCTTCACCGGATTCTATGTCAAGTTTATGTCTTGCTTGGTAACATCTTTTGACAGAGACAATTCATTGTTCTAAGTAGGTGTCATACACTTGGGGATCGTCACATTTAGTTATATTTAACAGGACATGGTTCGGACTAAATGATTATTGTTAATATAGGGTGTAATTCTTGTTTGTGGGGGATTACCTTCTCCATAATCATCGCATTGAACTCTCGGGATATCTTGCTTGCAATGGTTGTGGTCTAGAAGTACTAGTGCCGCTAGATTCTATAGGGTTCATGAGATTGACTTTTGAGTAGTGCTCTTTAGCAATGATATTTTGGTCTTCATCAAAATATAGGTCCCAATTCAACTCTAGCTTATTGTGTATTTCGTCAAATGGTGCTAATTCCAGTAGGTCCTTGGGGGTTAAGTAGATAGTCATTTCGGTATGTATAAGAATTCGTCTAGGTCATCAAAAAAACTTGGCTGTGTTATGTCATCTTGGTGTGGGTTTGGTATAGAGTATATTTAATGTTCATTAGATTAACATTGTCCTCATCTTCATTATCCTCTCGTTGTGATGTGGAAGGCTTTAATTGTTAAATCTGACTATTGAACCACTATGCCTGTCCTTATGAATGATTGATTCTGTTGGTTGCAGGGTTTGTAGTTGTGGATTGAGGTCGAGATTGAGGTTCCGATCTAGTCTTGCTAAAATTTTGGAAGAAAATCTTTGGGTTTTAGAAAATAAATGCCTCTTGTAGTTAGAGCTTCAATAATGCTGTTTATTTGGTCTAAGTTTTGTTCTACATCTATTAGTTCTTCTAACTGATATGTGAATGTACAATTCTTCTCCTGGTTAGAGTGTTAAATCAGGAGTTAGTGGTATTTGTTTCGTGCTCTCATTGTTTGTGAAGGACCAACAAAAGGTTCAGTTGAGATTCATCGGGGTGTCCTTTGTTATATGTAAGAAACTTATAGGTACTAGGTAGTTGTCGTGGGACTATTTTTCCAAGAGAAAGTTTACTAAAGTCTATATTTATATTTCCTAAGGCTTCTTATAGATCCGTCGCTCGGGTATTCTTATGGAGATGATTGTTAATAGTTGGTTTTCTAGTAATGTTATTCTGTAGTGCAAAGAAGTAAGCAAGGCTAGTATAGTATTATTTTGTTGAACTTGGTCTCCAAGGCATGTTAGCTCAATGCTACACTAGCTGTTATCCTTTGTTTTAGAAAATTATTTTTAGAAATCAAGAGCTTCTTCGGAGTGGGTATTTTTGTACTACAATCGGTTCATTTAAATTTTATTTCGTCTAGTGTTTTATGTATTAGTTTGATCTTGTTGTCTGCTTGGTTTTTGTTGGTGTGATGTGACTCTTGTATTTGACCTAATAGAGTTTCACAAGTTTGAGATGGCCACTCTCGTGGAAGGTGAGTAAGATTAGGTCGACTTGTTTGGCTAATCCTGTTGTTTAAAGTATCTTATGAAGTTTTTAGAAAATCTAAGTTTTGTCTTAGATGGTTAGGAGTTGGTTTTGGTGTACTTGGGTTAAGGATATTTGTTCCAGTAGTTGGTTGGTATGTTGATGTTGTCCTTCAAGGGCCTCTCCAAGACTAGTAAGTAGGTCTGTGATAGTATTGAGTTGAGGATGATTATTATGTAAACAATGATTATATGCTGAACTAATATAACACTTATGCTGATATTGATCAGTAGTGTTAATTGGTTTGCCTTGAAAGGGTAGGGCTAGAGTTAAAATAATCGAGTCTTTTATGGTTTGTTCTGGAAGGCTTTCATTGTGGTTTGAAAATCTTGAGGCTCTGATACTAATTATTTTACGTGTTTCGCATTGAAATATTTTTCAAAAATTTTAGGGTTTATGAATAATAATTGTGAACAATAAAAAGTGAACAATAATTGATATTTTTTGCGCCTTAACTAGAAGGTTAAGTGTGCTTTTGGTAGAAAGGGTTTAGTGGCTAGGTCATAGAAAGGATGTTCTACTGTTTGTTTTTTTGCTTTTATTCGAGTGAGCCTCACCCATAGAGGAACCAATAGTCGAACTGATGCCCTGACTCTTTTCAGTGTATAGGTAGCAGACCTTGTTGACTTAGCAAGCACAGGTCTTACGCAGTTGTTTACTTTTGTCCCTATACAATTACCGGTCAAGATGTTAATAGGATAAGGACGGAGTAAAGCAAGCAGAGAGAATAAAAAGTAGAATCTGTCGTTGACCTAGAAGAAAGTTAGTTCTTTATAAAACATGATTAGTATAAAAATATAAGGACTTAGAGCTGATCCTTGATGTAATCCTATGTTTATTAGAAATGTTTCAGTTAATCCGCTTGAAGCCTTTACTTGATTGTTACATGCTCATATATATTCTTAATTAGTTCAATATATGCAATGCTAAAACCTCTCTTTTCAAGAATTTTCTATATAATTTCTTTTTGGATTCTATCATAAGCTTTTTTAAGTTAACGAATACCATGTGTAGATTTTACTTTTGCTCATATACTTTTCAATTTGTTGCATGAGAATATATATAGTTTCAATACATCTAGATTTTAGTTAATCCTAAATTAATTTGTATTCAATTTTAATTTTTAAAATATTAATTTGACCTAATAGTAAGTACTTATAATAATTAATATTATAATAATTTTTTTAATTAATATATTTTATATTTAAAAAAGTACCAAAATCGTATCGGTACAATACGATTCCGATACGACTTAAGATTCTAAACCATGGTTTCATCTCTCTTCCTCATTCTGCATGAAATTCTTTTATCACAGTTTAAAATTTTGGAAAATGTGATCATCCAATCAAGTTTAAAGTACTAACATGAGGATTTTAGTACTAATTTTTTTCGTGTCACTTGTTAAAAATACTATTCCTATTCAGTTTGGTTGAGGCTTTGACCCAATGAAGTCCTCTAGTTCACATATAAATGGGAATGTTAATATAGAAGTGTATGGATGTGTCATTTGTTTCCTACCAGTAAAGAAAACCAAGAAGGAAATAATGTGATAGAAAAGCTTTTCCAGATGACACTTTTTCTCCATTTCCTTTGGCAGAGAATGAGCTGGAAGGAAAAGACCAAAATGTTTTTTTTTCAAATCTATTTTTGTTTTAATTTTTTAACAAGTATGAAATTTTAATTTTCCCTCCCTCTTCCTTTCCCTTTTTTCCCCTACCCTCTTTCTTTAACTGCTTGTTTCCTTCTTAGGAAACAGGAAGAGAACAAGCATTTGGGATAAATTTTAATTGCCCAGTCAAGTCTTTAAGTTGCTATAGCAGCTCTCAATAATATCAAAACTGTTAAATTTTTTCACTGGCAGTTGTGGTGATTCCAAAATTATGCAATTAGGGAATAGGACAGAGGCTGAGAAAGAAAATGGACAGGTTTCTGGTGGTTGTTTTTCTTGTTTATGATGCTATTTAACTGTTCAGCTGATCCCTAGTGGGATAAGACTGTTGTTATTGTAGTATGCTATTTTACTGTTCTGCCATTTATTCCTAAATATGGCCAATTTTTAGAGCCTCAAAACTGGATAGTGTTACAAACCAGCGTTTTATTAGGCGACAAGATGGTTGAGTAGCCTATGAACATAGGGCATATTTCTCCACTAATGCTAGCAAACAAATAAAGTGTTTTATCTCATACTAAATTGTGATGCTAGTTGTTGCAAATATCTTTTTTCATTTATACGACTGTTTACAAGTCAAAGTAATAGTTTATATACCTAGTGCCATACTTGTTTATGAAATTCATGCTTTAATTATCCTCTCATTTTGTGAGCCTTATATTTTTTCTGTTTTAGCATAAGTTTAGATCCTTCAATTGATACATGGAACCTAAATTGACATTTTCTTGCTTAGTTATAATTTAGTCTTTATATTTTCATTGCTTTGCAGCATGAAACTTTTATCTAAATAGTTATTATGTTCTTTTAGCTAATTATAGCCTGTAAAAAGGGAGGAACTAGCATTGAAGACCTTGCAGAAAAGTTTCCTGACATGATTATTAAGGTCATTTTGCCTTTTTCTTGATCAATGGATATTCTTTTCTAATAGGACTTGAAGGATTCAAGTCCTAATTTTTTTTTTATTTCTTTTGCAAATTGATAAATTCCTTGTTTTAGAATCTAACTTTATGTTTCCTATGAGAAGGTTCCGATTGATGTCTTCAAGGGAATCACTGATGAAGATGCTGCTAAAGTTGTTGATGGTCTGGCACCAACAGTAGCTGATAGAAATGCTTCAATAGAACAAGTGAAGAAACTGTATCAACTGTTTTGTGAATGTGATTGTACATTATTAGAGGTATGCTAGACAGATCTCCTTTCTGTTAGTACATTTTTGGGTCAAGTGTTCTCTATTTCCTTTTTTGTTGTCATTTTTTGAATGCTAAATAGGACCTTTCTTGATTAGATAAATCCAATTGCTGAGACTGCGGATAAACAACTAGTAGCTGCTGATGCAAAGTTGAACTTTGATGACAATGCTGCTTTCCGTCAGAAGGAAATATTTGCACTACGGGATCCATCACAAGAAGACCCTAGAGAGGTTAAAATATTTTATTTATAAACTGGAATTTGATCAGCTTTTGAGTCATTTACTAAAAGTTTAGGATTTTGCACTTGCTGATAAAATTAAAGATGGTTGCGTCTTAGATTTTGATTCTGTTTATTGTTGTATTTCATTTTGTTTGTGTAGGTTGCTGCTGCCAAAGCAGATCTCAACTATATTGGTCTTGATGGAGAGATTGGATGCATGGTGAATGGTGCTGGGTTGGCAATGGCCACAATGGACATAATAAAACTGCATGGTGGTACACCTGCCAATTTTCTTGATGTTGGTGGTAATGCATCAGAAGGCCAAGTATGAATTCTCTTATAGTACACATGTTCATTCTTGTACTGGCTTAATCAATTCCATCACCAGGATATTTAGATACCTTGCCGTTTGGTGGCTTAGAATTTAGAAAACACTACATATTTCTTATCTTCTTGCTCTAATGTTCGTCACCTGTGACTTGTAATGATTGCCCTACTTTGTTTATTGTCTTAAAAAATTGTTTGTCTTCCTAATGTTGCCCAGATAAATTATTGCTCAGGTGGTTGAAGCATTCAAGATCCTAACCTCTGACGACAAGGTGAAGGCCATTTTGGTCAACATCTTTGGAGGGATTATGAAATGTGATGTGATAGCAAGTGGAATTGTCAATGCAGCCAAACAGGTTGATGGATGATTTTATTGCATTCTCACTTTTTTGGTCTCTTACATATCTGCAAAGTGCCTTGGTAGAATTTTTGCTTTGGAGGTTACAGAGCTTGAGACGATTAATACATTTTTCTCCCCCTTGTCTCTGTTCCATTCATATTGTGCTCCACAACAGCATTTTGATTGAAGATTTCAATGTTTTTTTTTTATTGTTTGTCTTAATCTTCCATTCTGATTGACCTGAGACTTATTCAGGTTTCACTTAAAGTGCCTGTTGTTGTTCGTTTAGAAGGCACAAATGTTGATCAGGGAAAGCGAATTCTCAAGGTATTCATGACTCCTAATTAGTCGCTTTTGTATTCGTTTACCTCTGTATGCATATATTCAAAGTAAAACAAGGAGACTTGAGAAAGAGATTTGTAATGCTTCACAGGATAGCGTTATGACTTTAATTACAGCAGAAGATTTGGATGATGCAGCCGAGAAGGCAGTTAAAACTGCTGCTAATTAGGTAATATGCCTGCTTTCCTCTGATTCTTGTTTATGAAAACCTCTGATATATTTGTATCACTAAACCTGTGTCTTCCCATAGTAGAGTTCGTGAAGAAAGATTTTCTTATATCAAATAATTGGACTCGGCTGAGTTCCGAGAGCTTGACTTGCAATGTATTCTTGTGAGCGATGATGACATTTTGCTGTTGTGTTATTCAGGCCTGTTTTGGTAGATCATGCTGTTCGTAATTTTCCTACTTATGTGAATAATGAGTTGCTTCTGATTCTTACGGGAAAAGCTTCATTTCTGTAGTTTGCAATTTTATTTTTTCAGTAGCTGAGATATATTTGAGTCATCGTTACAAAACATTAAGTCAAATGTTTTCTGTTATCTTTCTTCTCGACAAATGTATTCCCCACCACTATCACGCCAATTTAGGGTTTACCGATTTGCCTCCAAATTAAATTTTATTGGCCAAAAGTCAAAAGGGCCTTTATCATTTGCAAATTTGTTAAATGGGCGTTCCATTTCTAATTAAAGTCACATGGACATTTCATTTAATTTGAACTTTTCAAAATACCCTTCATATTCTGGTTCAAAAATGTGTTTCTGAACTTGGTTTAAGTTCTGAATCTGGAAGGGTTTAGGATTTTAATATTGAACCACAGTCGGCCAATTAATTTAAAAGGATGCCAATTTTTTTTTTTTAGAGATCATAGGTTGACAATTCTCCCTTTTGTTTCAACTCGCGGCATTATTTCAGTTTTCCTCTTTAAATACTAAAAATAAATTTGAAGGTATGCAATAGGGTGTTTAATAGAAGGTGAAATTAATATAAAATTATAGGTTTCCTATTTGTTGTCTCGCAGCTTTCATCTAAGGTTTAGGGTTTTTACAACATTTTAGGTTTTAGTCAAATACCTATTGCTGCTGGTACAAGATTGTAGCAGATGCTTCTACTTTTTAGCAAGAAGGAACTTTCCTTGATGCTACAATTGAACTTGCTAGGATTGTAGCAAGTAGCAAAGATTATGCAATGTTTTAGCTTGTCCGAATTCTTTGCCTGCGAACACATTAGCTATTACAAAGGTAGAAGCTAGTTGCTAGCTTTTACACATTGTATCATAAGGAAAATGGATTTTAATTGAATACCTTAGTAATTGAGAGATAAGTTCAATTCACCTGATTGTGTCCAATAGTGTTTTCTTAATTTCAACGTCGTGAATAATAAATCTAGTATTTATGATGTAGGTTTGAATGACTTCAAGTGATTTAGAATCTTTGAGGGATGAACATGATAATTATAGAAGTGAAATCTCTTGGCATATATAAAATAAATACAATGGAAAATAACTTTATAAAGTTTGTGGAACCTAGTGAGCAACAGGTTTAAATGAACTTCATTTGTATGGGTCCTAGATATCCCAGAGAATTTACATATAAAAGGACTGGTGAAAAATATGTTTTATAATTGGGACGCTGAAGCTAGATGTTTCATATTTCAAAATATAAAACTGAATTTCATAAGAAAAGATGTTTCTCTAATACCAGGACTACGTGAATATGGAGATGTAGTTCCTATTCATATATATACTGTCTCAAGTCAATTGTATCGGTAACATTTTAAAAATAGAGAATGTTTAAAGAAGGATCTTGAAAAATTGCTACAGAAAATTAAAAGGGAAAAGTTTCTAATGTTGACATTCTGTATCGTTAATTGTTCATATTGTAATTTTTTATTTGTGCATGTTTTTCCACTACTAGCAGTAGACATACGCGACTCACTAATAGATTGTATAAATAATTTTTATAATATAGATAAGTATAATTGATGTGAGACTATATATGAATGCACAAATATCTCCCTTAATATCCGTGGGACCGGCACTAGGGAGGCCGCTGATGTGACGATTCCACCTATATGAATGCACAAATAGAAGTGATTGGAGTCCGTTTGTCATTGAGAGGCAAGCTAGAGGGCTTGGAGGGCACACAAAAGTCTATGCTCAAAGGCTTTGTACAAATGTTGGTCGTAAGTTGATATAAATTAATAAGATTGAGCATTACTAGTATTGTTTGTGTGATTTAAATTCCTCAATCAAGTATTTTTGCACTATAGGTTTGTATGTGTGAGCATGTTTTAATTACAAAACCAATTAGTCCAATTGTCTTTTCAAGAATTGTCTATTGGAAGTGGCTTATCTCACGTGTGACAGTAATAAAGAAGATGGAAGAGGCCCTTTCATTAGAGAACATAATTGTTTTGTTAAGTCATGCCGGTTAGGTAATCAGGTTAGGTAACGTCGAACTTGATATGACCGGCACGGCTCCACGAAAATTTTCTATCGGCCACTAGGGTGAATCAAGAAGTGCTCACGGCGGACAACCCAGCATCCCTATTGGTTGTCTATCCTGTTAAACCCCATGGTTGTTTTGATGTGATCAACCAAGTTAGGTTAGGTCTTATTTGTTATTTGATCCCTGTGTCTAAGTGTGCAGGAG
>JBBMJZ010000010.1:8066325-8080832 GCA_037833815.1 Zingiber zerumbet | reverse complement strand
GGATGGTGGATGGATAGTATTGATAGATGAAGATGGCTACTCTAGGGTTTCTCCTAGAAAGGGAAAACTCTCTCCAAGGAAGGAGGCAGAGCCCCCAAACAAGGGTTTTATGACTCTTTTATATCTTTCTCAAATTGTCCAAATCTGCTAGATTTACTAGGATCCACCAAAATTGGTTTTTTGACCTTAGACCTAGTTTCTTGAGTTGTACTCTGAACCAAACTTGTAAATCTTGTAATTATCTACATTTTGATAGTCACACACCCTATGCCTGAAACCAAATTGAAAGTTATGGAGGTTTGAAGTTTAGTCTGCAAGCTGAGCAAGAGGATGACACAACTATGTTCACTTCAGGAAAATCTACATATTTGACATAGCCATGCCTAAAAGGCAACACCGAGATATTTTGAAGGCTCTAGACTCTATTATAGCTCTATTTTATGTTAAATTACATCCAAAGAAATATGCACAAGTCAAGGAACACGACCGAAGCTGGTTCCTTGATTAAAACTTCAATATGATGACCTTTTGAATGCCTTTTTCTTCCCATATAATCCGTGTTTGGCATGATGATAAGGCTCGATGATGAGGCACAACCATGCCTATGTTAAGCCTTTTTCCGCTCCATTCTTTGTCTTTCTTTAGCCATAGGAGTATGCCCATGTCATGGGACATAACTAGAGCATGCTCCTTGTTCTATTGGTCGACCTTCAACTTGGTGCCCACCAACCCTTGTGCTGCCATCAGCTTCCTCTTATGCCACCAAAAAGGTTTCACCGATACTCTTTCTCTTTGATTGTATCGTCTCTTCTACTTGGCTAGTACTAAGCAAAGATGTAACTTGTGGCTTGCGAAGTAATTTTGAAGATATTTTGACATGGATACTAATAGAGGCAAGTCTTATGAGGCTTACTAGGTGATTTCTTTTCATCTCATATTGTTAGAAAGGTATTATTTCTAAGCAATATTTTTTTTTATCTATGTTTATGTCTTACACATCTATGATCTTGTTTATTTGGGATGAACAAAAATTTTATGTAAATCATTTCCCTTCTAGAAAAAGTCTTTTAATAATGCGCAAAGTGCATTGTTAAAGTTCATTTTTAAAGACATACTTTTAATAGTGCACAAAAGCACACTATTAATATGCAATGTTAACAGCATGCATTGTGTACTGTCAAAAGTATATTTGATAGTGTATTATTTTGTATGCTTCGTTTGTAAAAATATAATATTATCCAGAACTCATTTAATTGGTCATGTTATAAAAACTATTACTAACGACATATAGTAAGCCGCTATTGACATGCCAGGGAAAGGTACATTTGTTGTAGTGTAGCTAGCATGAAAAATGATATGCAGAGGGAAAAACCTCAGGGATAGACACATAAAGTGATGAGATCCACAAAAGTAAAAATGGCGGGTCATTAATTTATGTGTCTATCCTTTAACTTTTCTCTGAGATTTTTTCACTCTGCGTATCATTACTCAATCTTAAATCCTAAATTGTAAATTCACCTTAAACACATTGTAACAACTATAGGTAACTTCTAAACATTGTAGATGCTACCCATTAACTGCTACATATTGTAGAAGTTTCATCTAGTTTCTACAATAGTAGTAGGTCAAAGGGAATTTTTGGAATAAGATCATAGGAGGAGCGCCAATTTGACTTTTTGTTAAATCAAAAGTGCTCTTTTGATGATTTGCAAAATTTAGGGATTTTTTTTTATTTTTTCCCAATAATATATATACTAATGGTATAATGTTTAAGAAAAATAATATTTTTTAATTAAAGAAGATAATATTTATTATATTTTTTGGTGGAATTATGTTGGATGTATGGAATGGAGTGATTCTCTTTCGAATTCCTATAAATAATAGATAAGAAGTAATTTTAAAAATAAGGTCTTTTGAATTCCTATATCTCATTGAATATGGAGAACAAAGGATAAGTTTTTTTTCGCCTCCACTTTAGCAACTAGGTAAATAATGTTGCCTCTTATATAAAAAAAAAATGGTTCTTCTTCATGTAAATATTAAAACCTTTCTCCGAACATTCTCAAAGATTAAGGACATACCATTTTGTATCTGACACATAATATCATTAAAAAGACATGTATCCTTTCATCACTAAGGTAGATTAATAATATCACATTTTGCAATAGGTCTTCGATACCAAGTAGATTTCTCCTATCATTGTATTTTTTACGTGCCCAAGGGAAACTATATGTCCCAATAAGGAATCTGATTCTGTCAATTTATAAAGTAAAAGGTAAGTATAAATAATCAAAAAGGAATAAAGTAAAAGGTAAGCATAAATAATGAAAATAAAATTAAGCGAAAGGTAAGAATAAATCAGAAAGGAATAAAGAGAAAAGTATGCTTAAATGAAAATGGAATATGTTCCCACTTATATTGTCTAGTATTAAGTACACTCTATCTACATATATGGGCACCACGATATCTTGATTATTGATATTCTTTTCTTCGACCGTAAGATATTTTGAGATGTCACTATAAAAAAAATTGTTATTTAGTGACAAATATTTAAGATGAAAATTTTTCGTTGCTAATTCGCAATGAAATATCCAACAAAAATATAAATTATCACAAATTATCAACCAATTTTATGACAAAAATATTTTTACCGTAAATTAGCAACAAAATATAATTTTGCGACGAACTTCATTATTCATCATAGATTTTGCGATGAATCCATTATTCATCGTTGTCCTTCATCGTTGAATTTAGGACGAATATAGAATTCATCACAAAATATGCAACAAATTTAGGATTTGTCTCTGAATATGTGACAAATATAGGATTCATCATAGAATTCAAAAAAAATTTATATAAATTTAGATTTTATAAAGCCGGTTGATGGATCTAAAGAGCTCGGAATGATATGAAACCAGTTCTATGAGTTCTAATAAATCTCTTGATTATATAAATACTTTCAAATATTAATTTTATCTAATATATTGAGATCAGTGAATTTTTGATGATGATTAATAAATTTTAGATACATTTACATTCAAAAAATCACTAGTTAGATAAAATTAGTATTTGAGAAAATTTATAGAATTAGGATATTTATAGGAACCCATAGAAATTAGTTTCATGTCATTCTGAGCTATGTAGTACCTGATAATTAGTATTTTTTTATATTATTTTAACTCTCATACTTAGCAATTTTTTATCCTCTCGTTTATTTAAATATTATTTAATATCATGATTTACGAGTTAGGATATAATTTGGAGCTTATTATAATTTCTCCCTAATTTTAGCATTATTTCATGATTTTTTGTAGGCCATGGAGTCGATTAAACCGGACAATATCTAGCCCAAGAAGTTCATTAAAGAAGAAGCGAGGTTCAATTGGGAGTTGGTTCAATTCAATTGAAGATGATTAGTATTCAAATTCCTTCCAACCATCATCAAATGAGTTTACCTCTTGAGCTGATACCAAGTCAAATCCTCCTCAACAAATTCCTAAAACCTTACTTGAACCAAACTCAAATTCAAATTCAAGCCTAGTGCAAAAGAGAGTATAAAAACCAAATTTCTAGCAGATGAACAGTAGTTTGTGCTACTGTTCATCATCCACATTTCTCATCACGCAATTACAACCCCCTTCTCCTTCTCCAGATCTGCATCTCGGTCAATTTCATCTGGGTTGAGGATTCCAGCTACTTGTGACCAGTTCTCGATCATCTAAGCTCACCAGTGAGGGTTTCTCCGGTGTTATTTTTGTCTCTGAAATTATTTGTTTCTGTCATATCTAAGAATGGTGAAGAAGGCAGTGTTAGCGCAGCGAGGGCCGGCAGGGGGGGGGGGATTGCCTGTATAAGATAAAATAGAAAAATCCTTCTCGTTCTTTCAACGTAAATTAGCAGCACGATAGCACAATTATAATAACAATAAATGAATAACTAATAAAATAAAGAATAGGTAAAAGGTCAGAGGTTTACTTGATTACAACTTAGGTGGTTGTTAATCTAAGGCGTTGAAAAGTACTAGCAGATCTCCTTCGTTGAAGGTGGAGAAACATTTTACAAACTTTGAATACTTGGAAAGTTGCTAGGAAATTAATACAAAAGTTGATGTCCATTTCCTAGCTCTAGGGGTTTTTTTATAGCCCATGAAAAATCTTATCCAATGCTAGAAGGTACCTCCAACAAGGTGGAAAGCACCTCCAGTGAGGCAAGCGAAGATAATGTTTTATTTTTGTCAACGATCGCTTTAGCCCAGTCTAAGGCACCTTCAAGTAGTTGAAGGCACCTTCCATAAAGGCTTGAAGGAGCCTTTAAGAGATTGAAGATACCTTCCCTAACTTCTCATCCCTTGAACACCGCATACATTCTTCTCATCCACCGGTGTACTCTTCTGCAGCATTTCGTCCCGCGGATGCACCGAGTTTGTCGACTCCTTTCCCATGCCACCATTCTCGCTAGCTGTATCTTTTACTCGACTTCTTGTGTTCCTAAGCTCTTGCGCACTTAGACACAAGGATCAAATATAATAGGACCTAACTGAACTTGTTTGACCACATCAAAATCACCCTAGTGTTCTAACAATCACCCCTTTTTGATGTGCACCAATCCAAGTTCAAGTTAGGGTTAAAAAATGTAATAACATAAGTAAATTGCAAATAACAATTGCAATACAATGAATTAAAGAATTTAGTAAAAAAAATTATTTATGCAAATATCCAAACTCCTCCTAAAATTGTACTAATTTATCCCTCTTTGATCACATTAAAAATAAAGTGAGAAAGATAAAGTTGGATAAAGAATTACATTTTTCTAAGGAAAATTTTTCTTAAGGGTCAATAGAATTTAAATTTTTCAAAAATAATTTTCAAGATTTTTCAGATTTATAAATGACGTTTTTAGTAAATCATCCATAGAAAATTCATTATTTAGCAGTTATAAAATTTTGCACAAAGGAGTTAACTTAAATAGAATAATAAAAAGAAACTTTAATTTTAAAACTACCTTTTTAATTTTTTTTATTTGGAAAAATTTATAACAGTTAACTATTTAACAGTTAGTCTATTAAACATTAATTAGCTTACAGGCTATGGTAAAGCACTAGGTCTTCTTGGATATTGGAACAATAATCACTTCTAAACAAAACCTTTTAAAGAAATTAAACATTTAATTTTATTTCTGCAAATTATAATTGTAAAATACAACACCCAAATAATAAATAAATAATAAGGTTATTTGAGAAATAATCTTATTAGATTTTTCAGGAGTTTTTAGAAATTTTTTGGGAATTAAACGGAGTCCGTAGGACTCATTTTGAAGGGATGAATCGGTGGAGCTAGGTAGAAGCCTGTTTGGAACACCATTTAAGTGGGAGTTGATTTAGGATTTAACTTGAGGTTTAATTAACTTAAACCTAGGTTTTATTTTCTCTCCCAATCTTCCTCTCGCCTTTGCCCGATTCCCTCTATCCCTACCCGATTTCCATTTCTTCTCCTTGGCTCCCGACCCTTTTTCTTCTTCGTTTATTCTCTTGCGATCGGAGCAAACGACACCACCGAAGCTTCTCCTCTCCCGATTTCATCTTCATGCCCTAGATTTGTCGATGCCGAGTCTCGCTCGACCTCCATCTCCGCCAGATTCCCCACCTCACGGGAGCACCTTCCTTCTTCCCAATTTAGATAGCGCTCTCTCACGCACGATCTTGCTGCCGTCAATCACCATGACTGACGCCCCGATCGCCACCGAAGCTGGCTTGTCGTCCGGTATTGTCTTCGGATTTCTTGATGTCACTGATCTTGATTCGATGCCACCGTCCCTTCTTCGGTCATAAGCAGGGGCGGATCCAGAGGGGGGCGGCATCAACGGTCGCCCCCCCCCCCCTGTCGATGATGGAACCTCTAGTATCATAGGGTTTCACCAATGGAGATAGAGGATATTGCCCCTTGTTTCATATAAAAATCATCCCTCCATACTTGAATTTCTGGATCCGCCACTGGTCACAAGTGAGGGCGCAGCATCGTTGCCCTTTTGTCCGTGCTAAGTACCCAATTTAGGGACAGGCTTGTATCGCCACCACCGCGTGCGAACTGCCAGCGCAACCCTTCGTTCACGTGAGCAACCAACACCAAGGTTCTTTCTTCCCCCTCCCGATTCCTTTCTTGCTGAGACGCTAGATACCGATCGTGGTCTGGTTGTGGACAGCCAACCATTGCCACTTGTTTATCTCCTCCAATGAATCTTCTACCCTAAGATTTAGAGTCGGATCTCACTTCCTCTCCCGATGAGACGCTGCCATGTATTATCTGGGCACCAATAATTCATCCAAATCAAGGGATCAATTAAGGGTAAAATTTTCCTAGCTTAAAGGCTATTTGATCAGTAAACAAATTTGATTCTTAGATTCTATCTTATTTGTTTTTGATGTAATGTCTTCTCCGATCGGGACTAATGGGAGACATCTAGTTATCGTGTTGGCGGGTTCTTCCTGAGCAGATCACTGCATACGGCTGGCTGTTAAAGATTTCGGTTGGAGTGGCGATGGTCGATTGAGCGGGCAGTGTTCTTGCTAGGGTATGTGCTTTAGATTTATTGTCTATACATTAAGGTGAGTTTCCTTAGGTGATGTATCTCTAGATTTTTCCTATTATTGCTCTGTCCTATCAGTATTGTTAATGGTTATTAGGTTATGTCTAGTTTCGAGCACATGGAGGCATGTGGAAGGATTTGTTGTAGTTTTGGCTAGGAGTTTCCAGTAGCATTGTTCTTCGGATGAGTCAACTTTGAAGTCTTTGGATTAGGGATAAGAATTATGGTTTAATTGGTTTAGGTTGAATTAACCCTTGACTAATAATAATGGGATATTGGAGTTTGTGAGTGATTGTCGTTTGATGATTTGGTTGATAGGTTGATAGGAGGATTATCGAATTGGGAGATATTGTGATTTGTAGGGATGGATTAGAATATATGATGGGATTTGATTAATGGATGAATTTGGGTAAGTTGTTATGATGGATTCATGATTAGCCTATTCTAAATGGGTTATGTGATTAAGGATTATTTAGAGGATTAATCAGAGATCAAATTTGAGTGGAGTTATCCTAATTGTGTTAGAGATTTTATTTAGCTGTTTTAATTTTTATGAATTTAGCTAAATAAAAAATATATATTGATTTATGCAGAACTTGGTATGGGACGATTATCATGATGTGGGATTTACCTTGACTCGATCTACGTATAAAGGTGAGTATTTCTTCCTTGGTCTTTATGTAGTTTTTTTTCTTGAAGTTAGTGCATGGTTTTTATGTGATGAAATAGACTGATTTATCTTATATCGTGTTCGTTTGCTGACTTCCTGCTTGATACTTTTGCTTGAGCTTAGAGATTATCTAGTTATATCATATACAGTCTCAACTCTTGATATCTACTCTCCTATGTATACACATGTAGAATATGTCTTGTAGGGATTGTCGGGTTGTTGGTATTACCATGCTGATTGTGCATGGGATGTGGATTGTACGTAAGTTGGTATGTGTTATAGGAGGTATCATGTTGACCATACATTTACATGTTGTATGCACACGTATTTGTTATGTATTTTTGGAGGAGTTTTGTTGATTGTATGTTTGTGGTATATACACATGTCTGTTGTGTTTTTACCGGAGGATACATGTTGATTGTACTTATGTTCTATGTACATGTGTCTGGTGGGATTATTGGATATTTTTGGTTGATTATACATGTGTAATTGTGTACATATGTTTGGTGGGATATGTGGAGGTATCATGATGATTATATTCATGTTGTGGGGTACTTATGTGGTTTGGAGGTTGCATTGATGATGACAATGTCAGTATCATGATTATATATATATATATCATGTTCATCATTCATTGCATCTGACGATTATCATTTCCCTTGTAGTTGAGAGGGTCGTCAATCTTTTATAGTTGTCTATTCGGCCACTGTTGGAGAGTGGTAGCTAAGAGCGGAGCTAGTCCTGTCCTGCTTACTCGGCCGCTCAGTGTTCTGTCAGCTTCGATCATTCTAGAGTAGTGAGTCTTGAGGGTACAGTAGCCAGAGGGCTAGAGATGTGCATGGTCAGGGACTCTTTGTTATGTAGTTAGATAACTACTTAGCTGACCATCTGCTTCGGCCACCTATAGCGGTGCATGTACTGGAGACTAGTTCAGTTTATCACAGATCCAAGCCTCTCAGCCATACAAGGGTCGTGGTGTCTGGAGAGGTGGCGGGGGTGACCATATGGCATGCATGCGCATTTTTGCATATGATGTACGGTGCATTTGTGGAGATATATTTGCATACATGCCTAGTAGATACTAGTTACATGTGATTGTGATATGTTGCACTTGTTTAAGATATAATTGTTTCATATGGTTGTCATGTTACATACATGTCATTTATTTTACATGTATATGCAGTCGTATTTATATTGCACAGGTGTCACGAGTTGGTCTGTTGCAGATCGGGTGAATTTACTGATCATTGTACCATGTGTCGATTCTAGATTGAGTATGTATCTATCATGATTTAATTGTGGTTTGTACAGTTGGTATATCAGGTTATTATGTCAAATATGTTTAGGTGCATTGGTTATGATAGTATGATCATGTTCTTTATTCGCAACTGAGACTGGATACTTTTGATCTCCATGTTTATTTATATACCATGCACTATCCTGTCTATTACCCGCTGAGTTACCTATACTCACCACCGCATATATATCTTTATATTTTTAGATAGATGGTTGAAGTGTCGCTCGGAGTATCCTGTCTGTTGGGTCCTACGTCACATCCGAAGACCGTTTCGGGGTTTGTATATGTTTTATTTGTATTTGGTATTTGCTGTATTTGGTGTGCTGTTGTATTTGTTGTTGTGGTTGTTATATAAAGCCTAGCCGACAAGCAGTGTTTTGATTTATTTTGTATGGGCTCGTTTTTCTACTGCGTTGGTTTTTAGTACAGCCGAGTGGACTATTAAATATATATATAACTGCATAGTTGTTGTTTATTTTGTTCCAGCTGAGTGGGTTGATGACATATAAACTACGTGATTGTGTATATATTACAGCCGTATGTGACTGATGTATATTTTGTATGTATGTATGCTTCAGATTGTCACCGGTACAAGGAAGATGTTGTCAGATTTTTGTCTGGCAAGGACTCCTCTGGGGGCGTGACACCTCAGATGAACAGTACCCGAGGCGCCTTCCATAGAGCTTGGAGGCGCCTCGGGTGCATTGGTCGAAGCCTTGCACAGCAAGGTGCGAAGGCGCCTTCTAAGGAGATGGAAGGTGTCCTAGATGCTGGATGGAGGGCGCCCTCCATGGAGCTTGGAGGTGTCTTCGGGTGGATAAGCAGTGGGAGCTGCGGAGCTTATCAACGCTGCTGACTCGGGGCTGGAGGTGCCTCCTATGGAGGTTGGAGGCGCCATCAATGAGCTACTTAAGCCTAGTTCGAGCAGAAGCCTGTACACACTTCTCTTTGCGATCATTCTACTCCATATTGTTCTATAAGACAAATCTGCTACTCAGTAACGTAACTCCGACAACCGGGCGACGTGACTCCGACGATCGAGCAATGCGACTCCGGCTACCAAGCGACTCAACTCCGACAACCAAAAGCACAATCTTCAAGATCTAAAAAGTCGTTGGTATACTTTTATTGTTGCACGTAAAATATAAATCATTGTACTTTAGTTATTATACTTGTAATTTCCGAACTGATAGTAGATTGTCCAACGTAAGTGATCAACGATCGTGAGCCTTAGAGTAGGAGTCGCCATAGGCTCTGAACCAAGTAAAATCTTAGTGTTTTTGTGTTGTTTATCTTTCCGCCGTGTATTTACTGAAAATGAACGAATTAGCAATGAGCGATATTCACCCCTCCCCCCCATAGTGCTCTACGATCTTATAAGTCGAAGTTCTATAATCGTTCCCCACAATTTCAATTTCTCCCTTGACCACTTGCTTTTCCTTGACTTTCTATACTCTCAGCCATCTCTCAATGATCTTTCTCTCTTGCTCACACACACTCTCTATTTCTCTCTTTCATTCTCCCTAACTTGTTCCTGAGTCCAACTAACTTTTAATTATCTATATAAATTTAATTAGTGTTTAATCAACAGTTCCTGTGTATTGATATTTTATTACTTGACAATAAAATCGTGTACCTACGATTTACCATATTAAATTTTTGACATCGTTACCGAAAATTATTTTTTATTAACATTAATTGACTCACAATTTAGTACTTTAAACTCCTCTCTTTTTAACTTTTGTAATTTAGTTACGCTTGCGGAAGAGAATATAGAATAAGAATAAATATTCTTTTAGTTTTGTACCGTGTGATTCATAGGAAGAACTAGACATTGAATAATAAGCCTTCTATTTTCTTTGTTTGTAGGAATGTTTTGACACCTTATGATCTGTGTTCTTTTTCAGACTCTAAGTGAGGATGGACGATAGAAGTACCAATCCCATTTCAGTGAGGGATTGAACCCGATAACATAGAAGAATTGTTGAAGAAAGTTCATGCTGCCATTCGAGCTAACCCTATCTATAACTATGAAATCAGCAAAGCAACCACCTAAGGAGCACACACTACCAAAAAGAAAAAAAAAGTTAATAGCGACCGAATTGACAACCGCCATTAAAATTCCGTACCTAAGTAGCGACAAAAATATTAATAGTTGTCGCAATTAGCGACGGATTAAAATGATTCGTTGCTACTTCATGTGCATGTAGCCGTTAGGGCACTAAACCCCAATTTTTTATGTTGGTTTAGCGACGAATGGATAGCTGTCACTATTAGCGATAGATTATTTTAGAATCTGTCGTTGTCGCTATCAATGATGGAATATACATTAAAATGTCATTGATAGTGACGGATTATTTAATAATCCATTATCAATAGGGATATATTATTTATTTCCGTCGCTGGTTCTTGCATGTTACTGACTGCAAACTTTAAACCTAGTGATTTACGTTGGATTTAATGACGAATTATATTTCATAGCTATATTTAGTATATTAGGGCTCATGCGCCCGATCTGTTCCCTACGCTAATTGCTCCTCCATACTCCGGTGATTTCTTCCTTGCTCAGGCGATCGACTTATCCTCCTCCGGTGTTCAAGTTCTTCTCCTCTCCTCCTCCCTGTTCTCCTCCTTTGGCACTGCACTGGCCGAGTAATGTTGAATGTGGCCTGCTCTGGCTACGATCGGTTGAGCAAGACTGCAACTTCCACTGCTCGCAGCTAACAGAGTTAGGTCGCGACCGGCAGAGCAGCTTGCGACTGCCACTGCCCGGTCGTGGCTGGCAGAGCAGGGTCGTAGTTGCCACTGCCCGGTCGTGGCCGGCAGAGCAGGGTCACAACCAGCACTCATCAGGTGTGGCCGACACTGATCGAGGGTGGCCGACAATGATCAGCCACCGACGACACTACTCGATCACTGCCGAAACTGCTCGGCCACCACTAACACTGCTCGGCCACCATCGGCACTGCTCAGCCATCGCCAGCATTGCTCGGCAGCCGCAGGCACTGCTCGGCCTCGTTTGGCTCTAAACAGGCGCGGTCGACATTGCTTGGTCTCTATCAACACTGATTGGGCTTTGTTCGGCCTCATTCGGCGCTGATCGGGAGCGGTCGACACTTCTTGGTCATGGCTGGCACTGATCGGGTGAGGCCGACACTGATCAGGCATGCCCTGCACTGATCGGGTGCGGCCAGCACTGATTGGGCACACCCGGCATTGCTCGGTCGTGATTGGCACTGATCGGGCGTGCCCAACACTAATCGAGCGTGCCCGATCAAGTGAGGCTGGCACTGATCGGGCGAGGACGACGCTGATCAGGCGCACCGGCATTGATCGGGCATGCCCTACACTGATCGAGTGCGGCCATCACTAATCGGGCACGCCTGACATTGCTCAACCATGACTAGCACTGATCGAGCGTGACCAACACTGGTCGGCAGTGATTGACACTAATCGGGTGCGATCGACATTGATCGGGCGTGGTTGGCTCTACCTCCCGTGATTCATTTGTTAGTTGATTTATAAATTTAGATTATTAATAATATTTGTCCATATTGATTTATTTGAGCCTGCTGGCTAAGTACCGGATCCACAAAGCATATTGATAGATCTCGTTCAATTGTGGAGCATACCTCTGACTTGGTAAATTTAAAATTAAGTTATATAAATATTTCTTACATATATTTTGTTATTAATTTTTATATATTTACATTTTCTGTACATATACTGCTGAATTACAAAGATCTCCCACTTGTTGAGAGATATTTAACAAAATTCACAAGAAAAAAGATAAGTCATTTGCTAATCAGCGTTCTTCAGCAATTAACATAAGAATATTAAATTTCATGAATATATTTGTAGAATTTATATGAAGATTAATAAAATTATTATTTTGACATAGAAAGAAATGTCTACTAGAGTTGTTGAGGCGTCTCAGCCTAGGTCACAACCTCTTTCCATGGATACGGTTAATGACATTTATTATGATGTCGTCGATGGAAGGAAGAAGACCTTCTTCTATGGGTTTCACTCTCAGGCCAAAGTTATCTATGAGCGGATGAGGGCTCCAGGGATCAAGGATCTATGAGAGGAAAATGAGGACTTGCGAACTCAACTATCATCATTGGAGGAGACGATGGCCAAGAGGGAGACATAGAGATGGGAGATGCGGCAACGATAGACTCAGACTGAGGAGATTGTTCGTTATATGCAAACATTTACAGCGACGTTGTCTCCAGATTCACAGATGTACCGCCTGCATCATTTGGAGTCCCAGGATCTTGACAATTCCCTTATAGAATAGATTATTTTGAGGTATGCTATCGTTATCTTAACTTATATTTTCAATCAAAAGTAATGCTATGTTTTTATAATTACTCTCTAATTGTATTATACATTTCAATGAATATTTTTAGATTTTGCAGATTTTTATCCCAAGGACGCATATATGTATTTTTAAAGAATGTCTGCTAGCGAAACTACTTATCAGTTTAAGATAAATAGTTGTATCTTTTATAGTTTAACATCATATTTTCTTTTCACAACTAATCTCAATGAAATTCATGTAGAATCCAGAGATGATTTTGATTAGGATGTATTATATTGGACGACTTTGTCTTGTTCCTTATTTTGATTAGGATGACAAACTTTATCTTGTATTATATTTGGACCTATGTTTGAATTTACTATTATATACATATTGTTCATTTTAATTCATATGGATTGTTGTGTAATTTGTGATGTATCGTGCATTTGTTATGTATTGTGAGTTTGTTATTGATATGGTGTTTAAGGTAAGCCCCTTTGTTAGGGGTCAAAGTCTAGAAAACTGGCTGACGTGGAAGTCAAGGGGTGCTTGACATCGTTCGAAATAAGAGCATATCTGATTGGATCGACTGGACATCTGCTCCGACTGGGCCTTGATTTCCAGCCTCATGCGTAAGCCACAGGCTCATCCAATCGAACCCTCCGGCCGACCAGGCCTTGGAGACAGATCTACTAAACAATGACAACGTGAAGCCCCGTATCAGTTACCCTAGTTAAGTGTTCTAGCCGATCTGACACATAGTCCAATCGGATATGCTAGCAACTCGATCGCTTACGGGTCAAATTATGAAGCTGAATGAGAACCGAATTGTTCACTACATGAATAAATACTGGTTAGGTATCGTTTTTGAAAAAGGGTCGATCATACTGCATCAATGATGTGATTGGTGGGGCCAAAGTAGTCTACGGTGGACCCTGTAGCCCAACAACTAGTACCCTTTTTTGGCCTTTTGTGCCACAAAGGATAGGGATATTCTGCAAGCAAATCACACTTTAGAAGCTTCTAACCTATCCAATCACAGGAATTTGCGAACTCATTTTATGAAAGATGTTAGGGTCACTTTATGATCTGCCTGTTTTTGAAGATATTTTGTAATTAGTACATAGATACAACAATAATATTATAAAAGGGGATTTTCACCTACAGGCCAAGGTATGCAATGCTATATTTTTCTATGGGCATATTGTTATAATCTTTTCATTATTCCTCTTCAAATAAGATCACTAACTTGAGCATCGAATGGCCAACGCTGAGGACCCACTCCCTGGCCCGACACTAACACTTTTTGTGACACACAGGACGTGTCCATCTAGTCATCCTCTCAACTTTCGAACAGGATTTATATGTAAACAGGGAAAATAAGAAAAACGAACAGGTTATGGATCATCAATGATGGATTATTGAAATATCTGTTGCAATTAGTGATGAAAATTTAAATTTCCGTTGCAATTAGCGACATAGATATTTATATATCCGTTGTTACTTTTGTTGGATCGAAAGAATTTAGATATCTCCACAATGGCATGATATTATCCACTTTGGGCCTAAGCCCTCATGATTTTGCTCTTGGGCTCTACCCAAAAGGCCTCATACCAATGGAGATATCTTTCTCTTATAAACCCATGATCTTT
>JBBMJZ010000010.1:7932377-7958207 GCA_037833815.1 Zingiber zerumbet | reverse complement strand
GTCTAACAACGGTGATGTAGTGCTAGTTGGTCTCAACGAGCCTACATCTTATCAGTAAGCTGTATAGGCCCAGATTCTGAGAAATGGCTAGAGGTCATGAGATCCGAAATAGAATCCATGTATGTGTTAGTATTAACCCTAGTACCAATTATGAGATAATTGTAAAGGGCTCATTTTATATCATATTTCATTATTAATAAAAGGCAAAGTTGGTTATTATATTTATTTCAGTTTAGTGCCGATTGAATAAGTCCTTGGGTAGTAGGTTCTTATCTATAGCATATCAATTGGTTGAATTGATAGTGAAGTATTGTAGATATAAACACTACTCTTAACTATTCCTAATCAAACATTAATATACAAGAACAATATTAATGCGTTGAGACTAGCATGTAGGTCAACGGATAACTTAATCTCACAAGTCGTGGATATGAGATATCAGGTTGACACATGGATATATATTAGAGAATATATACTGAATGACCCGCCATGAGAATGCGTCATTGATCATTATATGAGTGTCATAAATATTCTCATGTGATTATTGGTATGAATAGTCCTTAGACCTGAAGTCACTACGGTTCCTTGCATAAGAAGTTGTGTAGTTTGGTATCGGTAAACGTCACCTGTAACAAGGTGGACAATAAATTCGATCACTGGGTATGCAATGAATTATACAGAGGGATGTGAGTGATATAGATGGGATTTATTCCTTCCATATGACGGAAGCGATATCTGTGGACCCCTTGATTAGTAGGACACAAGAAAGCATGACCATGCGCAAATGAGTCAATATGAAATATTGAGCTTATTTGATTGAGTGTGTCTACTTAGATATCAAGAAACACAAAGGTTGATAAGAGGATGACACAATCTATGCCTCATTGATCAATCTAGATATCAAGGATAGAGGGACCAAGTCATATAAGATAATAGTCATGAATAGGTTAGGTCGGATCTCGACTTTCTCGTCACTTGGGTGGCAACGATGTCTTGCTAGATATCACTCATTGCTTATATATCTAAATGTTGATTTGAATACAACGTTATGAGAACCTATTGGGTCATACACAAAGAATAAGTAGATTTAGAGATGAGTTCATTTGATGAATCATTGGATTAAATCTAATCCGAATTGGACTTATTGAGTTAGACTCAATTAGATCTAATTATTAGATTGAGTCCAATTCAAATTTGACTCAAGGAGTCAATTTAAATTAATGAAATAGTGATTCATTGAATTTGAATTGCATGAGATCAATTAAGTAAGACTCGATTGAATTAGACTTGAGTTAGACTTAAGTGAATTAGACTTGAGTTGGACTCGAGTGAATTCATTTACTAAAGAGGATTAATGGAGATTAATTCATTGAATTTCAAAATTCAATGAATCATTCAATTTATGAAATTGAATTCAAAATGAAGAGTTCAAATGTGATCCTTAATGGAGTGTAAATGCTCATTAAGGCTCATTAATTAAATTAATGCTCATTAAATATTTTCATTGGATGAAAATACTTAAGAATTTTTTTCTCTCATTTTGGGTACTTCTTCATTCTCCTTCCTCTTCTCTCCTTCTCTTGGCCAAAATTACCTTGTTTGGTTGCTAGCACAACCTTAGGTAATTTTTCTTCTCCATTTTGTGAGTTTATGAGGCAAACGAAGATACTTATTCGTGTGGATACTATAGAGGCACGAACGTGTGATCGTGCTAAGATCCAAGCTGTCTGGAGTCTGTGAGCACGCACCAAAGGTATACTAACATGATGTAAAACTTAATATATATTGTAACATGTCTTTCCCTTCGTATGGATCTTCTGGAGGAACTAGAAGTTTTCCACTACGTTAAGCGTGTTTAGCGCCCTAGTTCCTTATATGGCAATCCTACTACCTTCAGAGAATAAGTGCAAAACAAAAAATAAAGTTACCAATAATAATAATTAATTAGAGATGTAGCGCAATTATTGGAGATCTTCTTGGAGCAGAGTTATCAAATCTTGCAATAACAGTCCCATCAAAAATAGAGTAGATCAGAGATAAAGAGTTCTATTTGGCTCGGAGCTCGAGGTCTTCTTTTATAGGTCACGTTTCGTCGACTAATAAAGGGTTCCATCGACTAAACCTATATGTCGATTGATCCTATATTTCTTCCTTGTTTGCTATGATCTGATCCGTCTAATCACGAAAATCACGTTGTTTTGTCAATGGAACAAGGTTTTTCTATCGATTGAACCTCTTTTTAACTTTTGTGCTCTGATTCAAATCCTATTTTAATTTTGGAAACTCAATGATATGTCGACTGATACCCTTCATCCGTTGATGAAACCATGTTTTCCATTTATGCTTTTGGATCGAATCTCACTACTCTGATTTTCCATGGTTCCATCGGTTGAATAACCTTTTCCATAGATAGAACTGCTTTAGTTCACTTCCTACAAACTAGTCGTAGTATAAAAATAGTTTTTACCCTACAAAATAGAGTTAGAACATAATCCTACAAGACAAGATAACGCATGCATGATTAAGATAATAAGGGTTGTCTTGATCTCAACTTAGAAATCTTTGTTGATTTCTTCAGTTCAATCAGTGCCTAAGGTTTGTTCTTACTGGGACAAGACCTCACCGCACTACCTCCAGTAGATTACCTCAACTCACCTGCCAAACATCTGGTCCTCCAGAGCTATTTGGACTTTCTCTGCTCAATGTCTAATCGCCTGATCCACTAAGACTTTTCCTACAATACTAAATTAGCACACATCTATAATAGTAATGCAAAATAGTATTGATAAAACTATACTTAGGTTTACCAAAATTCGTTGGTCCGATTCATCGAGTGCGGTCAACCAAAAACATTGAGTCAAGCATGCTTGGAGTTCACTCTTTCAAGGCTTTTCATTACCTAATGTTACCTCTCCCTAGGATTTTTTATTACTTGGTTTCACTCACCAAGATATTCACCACCTAGCTTTACTCACTAGGGTCTCGCTTCACACACTAGGACTTTGACTTTGCTTAGAGTTCACTCCTCCAAGACTTCTCATTATCTAGGGTTACCTCCCCCTAGAAATTTTCTCTTGCCAAGTATCAGGTCACCTTGACCTACTTGAACTTCCTAGTCACTTGGTAGACTACTCACCACTTGCAGTCACTCGATAAACTACTCACCACTTGTAGTCATTCGGTAGATTAATCACCACTTACCAATCATCTGATCAACTTTGATCTGACTAGACTTCTCACTTAACTAGGTCAACCTTGACCAATCTCTATTAAAAATATTGTCAAAAAAAAAAAAAAATCAAAAACCTAGAGGTTGATTGCACCAACAGTTCAATGAAAAAGTCCTAATAGATCAAGTTGACTAGATAGTAGGCAAGGTAAAAGTTTTAGCAGACACTAGGCAAAGGAAAAGCCCTAGTTGCAGCTGGGCAAAGAAGTCCTAATCTATAAGACTAGGCAAAGAAGTCTTGATCAGTGGAACTACGCAGTAAAACTTGGCAGATCGAGTACACCAAGCGGAAGTCTCTGGAGGATCAAACGTTTAATAGTTTGTGGGTCTAGAGGATCAAACATCGAGATGAAGCCCTACGAGTCAGAGGATCAGATGCTGAGCGGGAAGTCTAAACAAATCTAGAGGACCGGATGTTTGACAAATTAGGTAACTTCTCTTGAGAGAAGTAGGTGAGGATGCATTCCCTTCAAGGGAATAGTAGGCATCGGTGCAACCTAGGGTTTCTCATGAAATATAAAAGTCAGGACTAGATAGTCCTGAGACTGTCAAATTAATTATACCTTTACATTATTATTATGCATGTTATGCTAACTCTGTGATACAAGAAGGTGGCTAGATTTAGGTCATTCCAGGTGCCCGGTAGGGATCTAAGAGTCTGGAGGTCTAGGCAACCAAATGGATCCAAGGGCCCAAGAAGGCCCGAATCTAGCCACGTGAGCAGTTGAGTTGGGATGTCCTGGTTAGCTAGTACATATCAGCTTCTAGGTGCTCAGGAGTGTTTCAAGCCCCCTAGATGGGATAGAGTTGATACAGATTAAGCTTTGACCTAGTGTGGTCACGTCAGTGATCTATGCACCCTAGGATGGTCCAAACACCTAGAAGTGGATAACTCAACGATGAAGGGGGATTGAATAGGCCTTAGTGGAGGTACCTTGGACCAGTCTAGGTGCCTGGAATGACCTATAAAAAGCACCTTCAACTAGGAGCTCAGAACAACTTTTTTTAATCAAGCTTCCAAGTGCTCCAACTGCTATCTCACTCTTAAAACACCAATGCTACACCAATACACTAAGACACTACTTCAACAAATGCACAATAGTCCACATCTCAATATTATCAGTATACTTAGTGTACTTTTTTCATTCATCATATTTATACTGTGTTTTATAAGGATGGTAAACTTGTTACCGAACCTAATCTTTTGTAATCGATGGATTGATAGTGAACTTCCCATCAAAAGTGATCAACAATCATGAGTCTTGGACTAGCATTCATCGAGTTGTGAACCAAGTAAAAAAGAAATCGTGTTAGATTTGTTTTTATTTCCACTGCCATCTCTCAAGTTTTTGAAAAACCATAAAAGAAAGCAAGCGCTATTCACCCTCTTTAGCGCTTTTCAATCCAACAGCCAGTCGGTCAACTCTTATCTCTTCTCCACATTAGAAATCTAAGACCTAGTTGCTCTACATCGAATGTTATGATAGGACTTAGCTGACACATTATTGTTCAGTCTATTGAACATGTTCAATCTATTGATCCAACCTATTGATCTACAGATCCTGTAAAATATAGCTTAGTATAGTAAACTATAATATTATGAAATTTAAGTGTTGACAGTCGCTTGACTGCCTGATATTGACTTCAGAATTCATATGAATCTCTTAGTCAGATCAACCCCTAAGGATGTACCCTTAAAGATGACTCATCTTTATCCGTTCTTCCTTTCATATAAAGTACTCTATTCCAAGAACTTATCAAATGGATAATTGCTGAAATATTCAGTATCAGTCCTTTTATTTGCATGCACCAAATTTTCTTAGAAGATGATGTGAAGCTAGTGAGACAACCATAGAGGAGACTCAACCCACTTATTTTGAATGTAGTAAAGAAGGAGGTAATGAAGCTTTTACAAGCTGGTATAATATATCCTATTTTAGATAACAAGTGGGTCAGTCCATGTAGGTGGTTCCCAAGAAGTCCAGTGTTACTATGTTGGTAGACAAAAAGAATGCATTGATTCTCATACGAGTACAAAGTAGCTGGAGAGTCTGTATTGACTACCGAAAGCTGAACCAAGCTATGAGGAAAAGACTACTACTTGTTGTCTTTTATTGATCAGATGTTGGGGAAGCTAGCGGGTAGATCACATTACTACTTCTTGGATGTTTATATGAGGTACTTCCAGATTCACATTGCTCCAGAGGAATAAGAGAAGATGACCTTTATGTGCCCCTTCGGAACATTTGCATATAGACGGATGTCATTTGGACTCTGTAACGCTCTAGGTACTTTCTGGCGATGTATGATAAGAATCTTTGCTAATCTTTTAGAGCATTGTATGGAAGTGTCTATGGACACTATTTATGGCTCATCATTTGATGCATGTTTAGATAGGGTATCTCGAGTTTTATATCATTGTGTAGAGAATAACCAAGTGTTAAAGTTTGAAAATTATGATTTCATGGTTGAGTATAACATAGTTTTAGGTCATATAGTTTCTTAGAAGGGTATTAAAGTAGATCCTATTAAAATTGGTATTATTTCTTCTCTATCTTATCTTGCATGTGTGTGGAAAGTGCACTCTTTCCTATGCCATTTAGAATTTTACAAGCGTTTCATTCAAGATTTTAGTTTAGTAAGATTGCCCTTCCACTTTCTCATTTATTATAGAATGATGTTGAGTTCAACTTTGATCAAAATTGCAAGGATACAATTTATCGACTGAAGGAGGCTCTTATTTTAACTCCAATCATCAGGCCACTAGATTGTATTCTCCCATTCGAGTTGATGTGTGATGCTTCAAACTACACAGTGTAGGGATCTTATGCATAAAATAATACATAACGTAGTGAGAAAAGGATCCCTCAAGAGATCCATGCGAATATAGTATACTCATTCTTGCTACTCTATCACATATTTGGGTTACATTTGTTGAGTGAATGGTACTCCCGATAGCAACATTGATTCAGATGCAGATCTTAGAATGATCAGAATGTTCGCACCTCTTCGGTATCCAACGAACATGTTCTCCGTCCGTCTCATGAACTCACTACTTGAAAAAGACACAATCTTTGTTGTGCTAGCAACAACTCAAGGAAGTTTCACCCAAGGGAAGAAGAAGAGGAGGAAGAAGAAGATGCAATAATCATTACCAAAATGCAATGCCAAAAACCTTTTATATTCATCCAATGAATATAAAGGGTCTTTGCCCTTTGGTCTTCCTCTCATTAATGCATGATTAATCCAAATTAATTATCATTATTCTTTTTTAATGAGTGGATTCAATTGAGTCTAACTCAATGAGTCTAATTTGAATTAGACTCAATCTAATGGTTGGATTCATTTGAGTCTAACCTAATGAGTCTACTTTGGATTAGATTCAATCCAATAGCTTAATGGTTCATCATATTTACCTATCTCCAAATTAACATGTTCTTTACGTGTGATTCAATAGGTTCTTGTAACATTGACAACAAATCTAAAATAATATTTTAGATACATAAGCAATGAGTGACATCTAGCAATGCATTATTGCTACCCAAGTGACAAGAATGTCGAGATCCAACCTAACCTTTCTGTGTTTATTATATTGTATGACTTGGTCCTTCTATTCTTGATATCTAGATTGATTGATGAGGTATATACCATGTTATCCTCTTATAAATTTTTATATTTCTTGATCTCCAAGTAGTCACTTAACCAAATGAGCTCAATATCTCATATTGACTCATTTGAGCATGACCATGCATTTTAGTAGTCCTGCTTAATCAAGGGGCCCACAAATATCGCTTTTGTCATATGAAAGGGATAGATCTCATCTACATCACTCACATCCCTCCGCATAGCTTATTACATATCCAACGATCGACTTTATAGTCCACCTTGTTACAGGTGGCATTTGCCAATGCCAAAGTACACAACTCCTTATGTAGGGAACCGTAGTTACTTCAGGTCTAAGGACTATTCACACCAATAGTCATTATGAGAATATTTATGATACTCATATAATGATCCATGAAATATTCTTATAGCAGGTCAATTTAGTACATTTTTTCTGATATATACATATGTG
This sequence comes from Zingiber zerumbet, assembly GCA_037833815.1. Taxonomy (NCBI): domain Eukaryota; kingdom Viridiplantae; phylum Streptophyta; class Magnoliopsida; order Zingiberales; family Zingiberaceae; genus Zingiber; species Zingiber zerumbet. The sequence goes on along the minus strand of JBBMJZ010000010.1, from coordinate 7,950,903 downwards.
TCAACTTGATATCTTATATCCATGACTTATGAGATTAAGTCATCAATTGATCTACATGCTAGTCTCAATGCACTAATATTATTCTTGTATATTAGTGCTTGACTATAAATAATTTAGAGTAGTGTTCTATATATATCCACAACCTTCCACTATCAATTTAATCAGTTGATATGCTGTAGACTAGAACCTACTACCCTTGGATATTATTATAGTTATTCATCTGACACAGATATGAAGTAAATATAATAACCATAACCTTTGCCTTTTATTAATAAAATATGATACAATATGTCCTAAGTCAATCAACTCTTGATTGACTCTTAGGGTTTACACTAACACGCAGTGGGAGTAGTTTTGGCATAGAGAGTTGATGGAGCACCTCATGTCATTTGCTATGACTATAAAATATTAGATTATGCTCATGCCAATTATATGACAATAGAAAAAGAACTTTTGGTTATTATTTTTGCATTAGATAAATTTCAATCTTATTTGTTGTGTTCTCATGTGATCATCTTTTATAACCATGCAACTATCAAGTTTATTGAAGACCTAGATGAAATGCCAAGATCGATTTGATGGATGCTTCAGCTCCAAGAATTTGACATGGAGATACGTGATAGGAGCGGAAAAGAGAACTTGGTGGCAGATCATTTAAGTAGGATCAAAAGAGATGCATACCCCACACTGATTGCAAATTCATTTTCTAATGAGCAGCTTTTACAACTGTAAAGTAAGATGCCATGGTATGCCAACCTTGTTAACTACTTGGTTGTACATGTTTTCCCTACACATTTTACATGAGCTCATAGTAGCAAATTGAAAAGTGATACAAAATACTATGCATGGGATGCCCCTTATCTATGAAAATTTTATTGTGATAAAGTAGTTAAAAGTGTGTTCTTGATGATGAATTTCAGTCTGTACTATATTTTTGTCAATCCCTTGCAAGTGAATGACATTTTGGTCCTCAACGTATGACTAAGAAGGTTTTGGATTCAGAGTTATACTGGCTAACCAAGTATAAGAAAATAAACAATATATAAGAAAATAAGATGACAAGATTGAAATTAAGAAGAAATTTTAAGTGAAGAATGACAAGACTGGAATTAGGAAGATATTTTAAGAGTTGTTACCGAGGAATCATGAGTGCTTTGGATAGTTTCTGAAGTGAGGAACCAGACATGGACTTCTATGTTGTGGTATCTGAAGTGAACATGGTAGGTTCAAACCCTCGTCAATGGTGGATCGTTATAGTACCACTAGACATGTCTGCTATAACAAAGAGATGCTCCATAACTTTGAAGAAGTCAAAGATAGAGAAAACTGTTCATGTAGAATTCAGCAACCTCGTACATAAAGGGCCAAGGGAAAATAATGCTAAAGATAATCTTGGGTAAAGAGCTCACTCTAAACAAGGTGTTATATGTTTAAGTAATTCGAAAGAATCTAGTATCCAGATTGCTTCTCAACATGCATGGGTTCCGAATTATTTTTGAGTCAGATAGAGTTTTGTTATCCAAATATGGAATGTTTATAGGAAAGGTCTATATAAATGATGGGCTACTTAAGCTTAATGTAATAGTCATTCAATCTAAAATAAATAAAAATGAAAGATCTTCTGTATATATGTTTGAATCTTTTAGTTTGTGACATGGTAGACTAGAACATGTTAACTACGATGGATAGATTAATTAACATGCAAAGCATACCTATATTCTACTTTGAGCACAAACACAAGTGTAAGACTTGTGTTGAATCAAAAATTATAAGGTCATCCTTTAAACACGTTGAAAGAAGCAAAGGAATACAAGACCTAATCCACTCCGACATTTGTGACCTAAAAGGTACTCCTTCACATGATGGAATAAGTACTTCATCACTTTTTAGATAATAACACAAAATATTGTTATGTGTAGCTACTCAAAAGTAAAAATAAAGCTATATAAAAATTTGTTCTCTATAAGAATAAGGTTAAAAATAACTTAATAAAAAGATTAAGGTGGTAATTAGAAGTGACTGAGCTAGTGAATATAATCACCTTTTGTTATGTGTTGAACATGGGATTAAACACAAAACAATGACTCTTTATACTCTTAAATAAAATGGTGTTATTGAGCTAAAAAACCATACTTTAAATGAGATGATGAATATTTTTTTATTGAGCTCTAGACTGTTAGAGCAAATGTGAGGCGAAGTTGCATTAATAATTAATTACCTTTTAAATAAGGTGTCCCAAAAGAAAATTAAAAAGAGCCCTTATGAGTTGCATATTAGAAGATAACTATCCTACAAATACTTATAAGTGTAGGGTTGTCTTGCAAAGGTTTTGTTGCCTAATCTGAAAAGGATTAAAATAGGATCAAAGACTCTTGATTGCATATTTCTTAGATACACACATAACAACAGTACATACATGTTCCTTGTGTTTGAATCTCAAATACCAAATCTACACAAAAACTCAATTATTGAATATAAAAATGTCTCGTTCTTTGAACATGTGTTTCCATATAAAATTTAGAAGAAGTGAGTTCCTCTAAACGGGCAATGGAACCACAAGAAAAAGAAGAAGTTGATGAACAAGTTGAGATTGAGCTTAGACAAAGCAAAATAGTTCCGGTGAAAATCCTTCAGAATAGATTTTCTTACTTTCATGTTGGAAAGTAATCCCCAAAGTTACTCAGAAGAAGTAAGTTGTTCTGAGGGACCTTAATGGAAAGAAGTAATTACATATGAAATTGACTTTATCTTGTAAAACAACACATGGAAACTTATGGATTTTACTCTGGAAAGTAAACCATTCCGTTGCAAGTGGATTTTCAAGAAGAAAATAAAATCAGATGACACAATTGATTAGTACAAGAATAGATTGGTAATTAAAGGTTATCGACAATGTGAAGGCCTTGATTACTTTGAAACTTATTCTCCGGTATCAAGAATAACTTCCATTAGAGTGTTGTTGGCTATTGTCACTCTATAAAATTTAGAAATATATCAAATGAATGTAAAGACCACTTTTTTAAATATAAATTGAGAAAATAAAATTTATATGGAGAAACCTAAAAAAACAAGATTTATAGATTAGTAAAATCATTATACAGCTTGAAATAAGCTCTATAGCAATGACATGAAAATTTTGATATGTCACGAAGAAAAGTGGATTTAAGATCAATAAATATAACAAATGTGTCTACATAAAAAATCACAAAAAAAACTATATTATTTTATATATTTATGTAAATGATATACTTATTATTGGAAGTAATGATAAGATGATTAAATTTACTAAAGTTATGTTGAACTCAATATTTAATATGAAAGTTATGAACCTGACTGATGTGCTTTTAAGAATTAAAATTCTTTGGACATCAAAAGAATTTATTCTAAGTTAGTCCCATTATATAGACAATTCTTAAGAAATTCACCAAGAACGATACTGTACTGACACAAACTTTGATAGATCTGAATCAACATCTATCGAAAATCAAGGAGAGAGTATTTTATGAATAGAGTACTATAGGATAATTAGAAGTATGATGTACTTAATAAGTTGTGCATGACTAGACTTAAACTACTCAGTAAGTAAATTAAGTAGATAAACGAGTAATTCTGGTGTTGAGAATTAGAAAGTGATAACTATTGGTCTCGTAAAGTCGGCTGGAGGGGGTGAATAGCCTACAAGTTAAATTCAAACTCTCTTGCTTCTAATCTTAGTAAGGAACACACGTTAGTTTAACAAAATAAAAATATAAACATAATAAAGAAGAGGCACAAAGAATTTATTTGATTACAACTATTGGGACTATTGGCCGACTAGAAGGGGGGTTGAATAATCCTGCACAAAAATAAAACAAACCCTTCTCGGACTTAAAAGAACACTTGCATAAAGATAGAATAAAAAATGAACTAAAAAAAAAGAGGCACCTGAATTTACTTGGTTGCAACTGGGGAGGTTGTTAATCAAAGGAAGTGAAATGCATTAACTTTCCTTCAGGTGGAGAAACCTCTTTACATCAGTGTAAGCACAGAAAATGAGAAGCTAAATGAAAACTAAAGCATGTACAAGTGTTGTTGCAAGAATGCTTGTTGTTATTCAGCTTCTGAACCAAGACTGTATTTATAGCCTTGGTCGAGACGCCTGGAAGGGTTCCAGGCACCTGGAGTGTGATATAATTCTATCCTCGATGCGTCGGTCAATGTCCAAGTCGAATGTGATAAATTTTGGGTTCCAGGCACCCCGAGTCCTGGCGCCCCAGACTGTTCCGTGAGCCCCCAGTCGGGGCGCCCAGGACTGGTCCGGGTGGCCCGAATAGGAAAGTCAACAATGTTAACTTTTTCTACCCATATCTTCTGTTCTAGTTCCATTTGCCTCAGTCCGGGTCTTCCGCTCCAGCTCCGCTCGCTTGAGTGATTTCGGCCATTTAGAATAGTGCTCACCCGAACCCAATTTCCGGCCTTCTCGACCAACCTTCTGCCCCGACTTCTCGTCCGTCGGAAACGCCGCGCGCTTCTCGTCCAGCGGCATACTCTTCCGTAGCACCTCGTCTCTCAAATGCATCGAGCCCGTAGGCTCTCTCCCATGTTGTCCTTCTCGTTAGCTGCATCTTTTGCTCGACTTCCTATGCTCCTAAGCTCCTGCACACTTAGACGCAAGGTTAAAATACCACAGGACCTAACTTAACTTGTTTGATCACATCAAAATAATCTTGGGGTTCCAACAACAACCACTAGGGAGGTTGCTAATCCAAGGCAGTGGAAGCTCACTAAAATTCTCCTTCGATGTAGGCGGAGGAGCCTCTTATAAAATTTGAAGTACAAACACTAAAAATAGGAAACAAAATCAACTACAGTGTGTGTGTTGTTTCTAACTTTGAAAACTATGACTCTATTTATAGCTCACTGGTCAAAATTAGTCGCTTGTTAATGTGGCACATTCTGGGTGCTTGGACCCGATCCGAGTGCCTAGACGTGGTCGCTTCAATCCACTCTACAATGGCTTCCTGATAAGCTTCTTATCATTACCTGGGCACCTGGAGGTTACTAACGTGCACTTTGAAGTTGATCCTCGCTATAACGGCTCAAATAGGTGTCTGACTTGCCCCGAGTTGATTCGGGTGCCTAGACCTAGTCCGGGCGCTTAGACCTGATTCAAGCACTTAGACAAAGTCAACTTAACATTGACTTATCTGGCTGCTTCTTCAATCACTTGGGTGATTCTCCAGTCATCCGGAGTTGAGCTCACTTGAATCCAACTCTGACCTTCTCCTCAAGTAGTCTTCCTCCCTGCTTCTCGTCCCTCTAATGAATTACGCTGTCCTTCTCGTCTGTTGGTGTACTCTTCCATAGCACCTTATCCCTCGAATGCACTGAGCCCATCAACTCACTTCCCGTATCATCCTTCTCACTAGCTAAATTTTCCATTCGACTTCTTGTGCTCCTGAGTCCCTATACACTTAGACACAAGACATCAAATACGTAGAGCCTAAATCACATCAAAACCAATCTAGGGTACTTATAATCTCCTCCTTTTTTATGTGTATCAATCCAAGTTAAGTTAGGGTAAAAACAAATGATAAAACATTTATTTGCATGTAAAAATAAATAATAAAACATTTTATTTGCATTTATAACATGACATAAATTTGTAAAATTTAAACCTCCCTCCTTAACTTAATCCTTATTTCTCTTCCTTTAATCACATAAAAAAATAGAAAAAAATCTAAAAATATTTAAGTTTTTGGATTTATATAAAAATTTAATGAACAAACATTTTCTTCTATTATCAAAATAAATATTTTAAGATAGAAATACATATTTATAAAAATTTAATATTAAAATTATATTTAGACATAAAAAAATCATGCCAATTTTTTGAGTATTTAAAATATAATGTTTATCCAAAAAATAAAAAATAAATTTTTAATAATATTTAATTATAAAAATATTTATTTTGAAAAAAATTATAATAATTTAGATAATGGTCCAAAAATGTTGAAAAAAAATTATAGAAATAAAGAATATAATGTTTTATTAAAGAAAAATTAACTTTACCAACCATTAATTTTTGAAACTAAATTTAGTTTTTGATAAAAATTCATAAAAAATTAATTTCTGGTTAAAAATTTTATACTAATAAATAATCTATTTTTTCATCACAAAAAGGAATTAACAGTAAACATGAAGTGTAGATATACAAAATAATTAATTATACCAAAACATGTTAATAATTAATGCAAATTCAATTTAAGCATACATATAAAAATAATTTAATAGTTTAGAACATATTTGGAAACTCAAATAAATTTTTACCTACTAAATTAATCAAATATTTTCTTGGAATATATTTCCATGTTACTTTCCTAATTTAGCCATTGTGAAATCTAAATATCAATTAAACTCTTGAAAATTTTTAAAATTCTGAACATTTAAACATACACCATTATTTTCTAATTTTTTATCCTTTAATTTTCCATTTTCAACTTTAAATCTATCATAATCTTCTAATAAGCATGCACATAACCTTTAATTCAATATTTTTCTTTTTTTTAATAGTACATGCTTTGTTTTTAGTTTGTGCAGATTGTTGGTGAAGGAAGTACCAGACGATCGAACATAAGTTTTGATTATGGCAAAGGATCTAAAGTTAAGGTTACTTGTTGTCTAACAATTGTAAATGAGATTGCAAGAAAATCCTAAATGTTCTTAGGCAAAAGTTCTAGTGGATTTTAGGTAGGTTGAAAACCCTAGGGGGAGGTAACCCTAGGCAATGGAAAGTCCTAACTGCAGTTAGGCAAGGTGAAGTCTTAGCGGGTCAAGCACTTTGGGCGAAATTCTAGAGTTGGGGACTCTAGGTGAAAATTTTGGTGGTCGCGGACCGGATGGAAGTCTGGACGGGTCGTGGAGTAAACGTTCAGCATAAAGACCTGAAGTCTCGAACACTGAGCAAAAGTCCAGATGGTCATGGAAGATCGGTATGACAAAAGGTAAATCTCTTGAGAGAAGTAGGTGAGGATGCGTTCTCCCGAAGAGAGGGAATAATAGGCGTCAGTTCGACCTAGAGTTTTAGCGAAACTCAAAGTCAGAACCGGACAGTCTGAGGTTGTCAAATTCATATTATATATATTATTTATTACCTATACTAACTTTATTTTGTAGAAAATAAGGAGGCTGAAAAAGTTGGTCTGAGTGCCCAGAAGGGGTCCAGGCTCCCAGAACTAGTCCGGGCGCCTGGACTAGGCTCACCTCGGGTGGGCTGCAGGTGCCTAGGCAGTCCAAGCGCCCAGACTCGGTCCAGCTGCTCGTAACTAAAAAATGATCCATAAGCTGGTGTGGAGCGCGTCGATCGGTCAAGTCACCTGGTCCAGGAGCCCGGAGGGGTTCCAGGCACCTAGAACAACTTATATAAGTAGCATTCGACTATAGGCTAAATGAACAACATTCTGAATGACTTCTGCTCTTGCACGCTGATCAGAAAACGCTTCCTCGATGCCCAAACACTGCTCCGACGACTGAAAGCTTAATTCTTCAAATCTATAGATCATCGGTATATTTTATTTCAGTTCTACAAAAAAGTTATAAACCTCTACTTGTATTATTTTGATTGATTAGTGATTGCTCATCAAAAGCACTCTCACGTGCGAACCTTTGAGTAGGAGTCGCCACAGGCTCTGAATCAAGTAACTCTTGGTGTTTGCGGTTGCTTTACTTTCTTTCTTTCTCTTCTATCACTATTCCGTTGTGTTTTACTTGAATATTTTTAAACAAACGTGATAGCCACGAGCACTATTCACTCCCCCTCACATTGATCCTATAATTGGTATAAGAGCGGGGTCACTTCGAATCGGTGAAACCACCATTCAAGTAAATTTTTTCGTTGTATTAGTTTTTTTATTTTCTCGGAGTCGATCAGAATCGATACAGTTGCCTCATTCCGATCAGTTTTATCGCAATCAAAGTTTTTCATCTAAATTGATGCAACATCATTCAAGCTAGTTTTTTTTTGCTTTATCTTCCTACCGCACTACTAATCCAAGAATAAGTCTTGGAATAAGTGTCATTGTTTATGTCTTTGCAAGATCCTTTCTTTAAATGACTTACCAAGAAGGCTACAGTACTGCACACCCTCAACTCTTCTCCGGCAAAGACTTTGGCTATTGGAAGGGACGAATGGAGTATCACCTCAAGACTCAAGTAGAGATGTGGATAATCATCCAAACATGATTCACATATCCCACCGAAGATGGAATCCTCATCCTGTATGAAAAATGGGATGCACCAACCAGAAAGAAGATCGAGGTTGACACTAAAGCTACTCAGACTCTTCAATGCGGCCTAACAAAAGAAGAGTTGAACCGAGTCAACCTATTTTTAAACACAAAAGAACTATGAAAGAAGCTGATCGAACTGCACGAGGGAACTTCAGACACCAAGGTAAGTAAGCATGATTTAATTCTAAATAAATTGTATAATATAAAAATATAAGAGGGTGAAACGGTGAGCCAACTACACACACGCATCCAAGACCTCCTCAACGGTCTCCACGCAATTGGACAAAAGGTGGAAAACTACGACGTCATCCGGTACATGTTAAATGTCTTTCTGAGGAATACCTTATGGACATTCATGGTAGATGTGAAACATCCCTAGATTACCCCTCAAGTTTTTTTTATATAAAAACAACTCTCGACATCTGCTATGTAGATAGCCGTAGTACAATTCCATCGAAATGAACCATCTTATTCAATGTAAATGACAACATCTTAAACAAGAGTCTAATGAATAGGGACAATAAATCCTCAAACATCACCCTATACATATGAAGAACCTCTCGCAATGAAACAAGTATGCTCTGCAGTCCTAAAGCGTTCGGACAGTGCCATGCGTCCATCCCGCCTCCTAGTCTACTCCATTCATAGGCCTTCCGTTATATCCTGAGAGACATCCTCACCTGTAACGTAGGCATCATGAGTCTACGGACCCAGCAAGTACAATTCGAAATAAATAAAATGGCATCCATAAAGTAGCAGAAATAGCAACTAGTAGACATAAAACATAACTCCAATACAGTATAGTGAAGAAAAATACGATATGTAAAAGATCCTACATAGCTAATAAGGGTGAATATGTCACATATTAGGTAACCACTAATAGAGCTAGTCAAACAGTCCCATGACCCTAGAGGTACCTCCTAGAGAACATGCAGTCATATAGCCAAAGCTAACATAAATAAATTATCAGTTAAGTTTGGAAGAGCCCTCCCTAGAGCTCATCCCGGGACACCCAACCCGTACTGTCACCACATATGCTCATATGCATCCAATTAGCCACATAAAAAAATATAATCTATCCACAGTATACTTATATCAATAGCTCATTTCATTCATTCTATAAACATTTCTACCTTGAAAGAAAACAATTGAAGTAAGCATACACATAGGAAAGCCAAGCTAAATCCTATACCTAAGTCATGCATAACGAAGTAGAGGAAGATCACGAGAATGAAAACTGACATGGAAAATATGAAACCCATTGAGCTCATGATACACAATTTGACACCGCACTTACCATAATAGAACCACAGGAACCCACAATGAATTCACCCTATCACCAACTAGATTTATCCACTAAATTGATAGGAACCCAAGATCACCAACGAAGAAATCTCCAACCAATTCACACCATTCTGAAATTCTAGAACCCACAAGAAACTTGTAACCACCATAGCAATGCATTGAAATCTGCTGGATCAGTTCTGAAAATCCACAACAAATCATAGGATCAAAACAACCCCGCATTGAATCCAAACCAAATCCACAACTATTTGGAAATAGAACAACATCGAATTGTATCCACATATTCCAATCTAACCAACATTTCAAAAGCAACAGGAAGAACAAAAACATATTTCATCAGGGTTTAGACCACCAACATCTATTTGAAACTTTCGTAAACACTAGGATTGAGCAAATCAACAACAAATGCCAGAACTCAAGCTATCAAGAAGAAGAACCTGAACTTGTAAATTAGAAATCCACATCATACCGAACCAATCACATAAACTTAACCAAACCCAGCGATGTTGCGCATGAAATCCAACAGAACACTGCGAAGAACCAAAACACTACAGAGAATTGCAAAGCATCCAAAATCCACCAAGTTCATCAGTATTCCTGTGAGCAAGAACGAATCGAAAACCCGAAAGAAAACCTGAGAAGAAGCAAAAACCTCAAAGGAAATCAAATCAACAATAACAGTGTAGTAAATCAAATTGCGACGCATACCATCCATCGAACAGAAAACAAGCACATCAACTCCTCCCAAGCACCGAATTCCCCCACCTCATAGACCCCATACCATCATATTAGAGAGAACTTGCAAGATGAAATCAGATTAGCACTGAAACACCCAAAACTGCAGCATATCAGTATCGCTGAACATGAAACAAAGCAACATCGATTTCAATCAAAAGCCCCAAATCCATGCGGAAATTTGATAGAAGCCACCATCTGACAAGAATGTCACGGAGATCACAAATCAAAAACAAGAACCTCAAGGAGAACACCAACCGAAACAAGAACATCACAGAAACCTCAAGTTGAATCAAGAACATCACGGGGTAAAATCAAATCGCGATCCATTCAACCAATCAGACCTTATAGATAAGCACTTCAACATCTCCTAGGTTCCTATCCCTTACCTCACGGATCTCACACTATCATAGGGATATGAACTTACCTCTCCCTTCTTAGTGTCACCTTCGAACGCCCTCGCGATGTGCCACCACGCTGATTGCGAACCCCGTCCAACCGTGGTATCCCCTGTGAAGCTCAGCTAAGCAATGAAATGCTCGGTCGGAGCTCCAGATGCGGCGAACAGCTCCAGATGCAGCGAACAGCTCCGTCGGCTCGTGGAAATGGTGAGAGGTGAGGGTCGGCGAGATTAGGACAGTGGAGTGTAGCGAGGATACGAGAAGAGTGAGTTCTTATACTTAGGTTATATAGGTATTAACTAGGCCTGGGTCGGTACGGTATACCGTACCGAAAACCGAATACTGTATACTGTACCGAAACAGTCGGTATTCTAAAATATGATACCGATACCATACCGACATTTCGGTATACCGAAATTTCGGTATATTGAAATGTCGGTATGGTATCGGTAAAATACCGTCATACCGTCATATAAGAAAAATTCTCCATTTTTTATATTTGTTGCTAGTCTCAAATAAAAACAGGACTACAGGAGATCAATATTTCTTATATATTTAATTTGATTTCACTTGTATTATTTATGATGTGATTTGGTTAGAACCTTCAGAATGATTGCACTCAAGAAGAATCTAAAGTTACATATTTATACAAGAAGAGACAACAGGTACAAGCAATAGCCGAGGTTTGATCATCTTGGTACTTTGCCCATGGCTGGTCTCGAGTCAAATAGATATAAAGAGCACACTTGATGAGTATTTACAGAACTCATCTAAAAGACCATTGTATGTCTTCAAGAGATCTTCCCTTGGTCTCAGGAACCCATATTATGACAAACAATAGGGTGAGGGCACTCACAACTGGATAAATCAAAAAGGTACCTGGCAAAGATAAACAAGAAGAAAAAAAAATCCTGTGTTAATGCAACAAAAATAGGTGCCAATTTTCAGAGAGAAGCACATGGTAACAGAATTTCAACCTCCAGAGGTCCAACTCAAAAGCAAATTTGCAGTCATTGTTACCGCAAACGACATCAACCAGTTCGCAAGTGTTGCTACACTGCCCGCAAGACTCTTTATGTTAACAGGAAGTATCTGCAAAAGCATAAAATAATACACGAGAGAGGATGAAAACATATTAGCTTAGTATCGTTAACAAATTGATAGGAGATAACAACTTGAATGTTAAACATTAAATTCTGAAGTTGATGCTAGAAGGGAATGGCCTTGAGGCTATAATTTGTATGCAAACACATTCACCAGGTATCAGGGAGTTCAATATGATGTAAGTTATTGTCACATTCCAAACGATCAGTATTATGAATGAAGATTAAGCTTTCTCTATACGCATATGAAAAAATATTGCATATAATTTAATACCGCAACGCTTATTGAGACTCAACTTCCCAAGTGAACACACATGGGTAAGACTCAGAACTAATAATGTTTATCACTTTCTCAGTGTGAACTTCGCATACACCATAAAATCACAAAAAGATTTCTCAGAAATCCAAAATGTCAACAAAAAATTCATAAAACAATGAACATAAAATTCATAGTCGGACACCTCAATGACTCTATTCTATAGTAAAACTTCAATAATTTCAGTAAAGGTCAATAATTTGCAAAAATATAAATAAATGAACAACAATAAAACACAATAAGATCCATCAAGGTAAAAGAGACATTCCTAAGACAAATATGCTACAGTAAAACCCATATAAAATCTCAATTTTATTTTTTTTACTCTTAATTTTCTATATACTAGTAGGAAAATCTTTATGTTAAAACAAAATTTGCAGTGACTTGTCTCAATCACATAACCTACCTGTACGTCTACCCTAAGTATTGTGACAATTGTCATCTGAGGTCCTCTACAAATAACACAATTAACATAAGCACAAGGACACTCAAGGAAGAAGTAGTTGGTGGAATACTTGGAAAATAAAATGTAATACACATGTTATGTAGATTGTAAATTGGGCTTGTTCCTCAGTATCTATATTTCTATATTGAAATAATTAACTATTACAAAATACAGGAGGAGCATACATGCTAATATCCATTATTAAAGCATTCTTGTGAGACCGGAGTCATTAAGTATATTACAAAAGCACCTATATAATGAGTTTGTGGATAATTGATGAATCATCGTTGATTTTGTTAATATGCTTTTCTTAAACTTTCAGATAAATGTGCTAACCCACAATACATTCAACAAGAACACCAGTAACCTGCAGCAATCTTTCTGAAGAGAGTATACTAATTAGCTTTAACTCACATACCTCAGACATAATAATCCAAGGAATTGCTCCCAACCCAAGAGAGAAGGAAATGACAAAAGCCTATGAGAAGATAAACTACAGATTAGGGATTACAAAACAATGACTTCTGTTACATAAAATGACAAACTCACAGCTGACGTATACATACCACAAGTCCAACCAAAGAAAGAATGCTCATTACATGGTATGGATAAGATTCTTGCGAAAAGACTCCCTGTTATCAACAATTACAAAAATTTTAAAAATTATTGAAATAAACATGAGCAAAGAATGCCTTGATAAGTATAAAGGATGCCTGATCACATTAAAAAGGAACATCAAGTTGTGCCACAAAACAATCACTGTACTAGAATCAATTTAGTAAACTGACTATTGCCAGACTGACCTCCAGAAAAAAAACAACAGAAACTAGGAGAAGGCTCAGTGTCATTCCTGCAGTGGAGATCTGCAACCAGATAAGATTTTCCATGTACATTATTACTACTTATAAAACAGATGCATAAAAAAGGTAATTTATGTTGCATAAGCTTACTATAAGAAGAATTCTCCGACCAGCTCTGTCTGTTAACCATGTGGTAACACCAGTAGCAACCACCTGAAAGATAGTTGATGTCCCTTGGGTAAGAAGATGGGTAAGAAGATGAGACACTGAAACTTTAGAATATTATATTAAAATCCTGAAATGAGATTCAAAATGACTACCTGAATAGCTCCAAGACCGCATGTGGCAAGGTCACTATTTGTAATCCCTGTTCAAGTACAAAATCTAGACAAAATTGGACATGTTTGAATTGTCTGACTCAAATGAAGGTTTAGAGATTTACCATTACGTGGGCACATATATTCAGATTGACATCAATTTATCCACGTATATTAACAAATGGAAACCCCCATTTCTTAACAGTTCAAAGTATATAAAATTCCAATTAAAAAAGATTCTAGAGTAAATTCGACAGGATGAAAAATATAATAAGATTGACTGTTGATGAATGAAATAAAACATTTCAGATTTAAGTTTCTCAAGGCATTTACCAGCAGCTTTGAAAATGTTGCTGGCATAAAATAGGATCCCGTTGATTCCACTTATCTGCTGCAGTACAAGCAGACCGATACCTATCTGTGTTTTGCATAGTCCATGATGAGAACGATGTGATTTTCTCCTGACAACAAAAGAACAAATAAGTCTTTGAAGTGCATCACCATAAGAGGAAGTTTGTATCTTCTTTGTCCCAGTTGCGAAAACCGTATAGCTGTTCTTCTTGTTGACGATGCCACAGATCTCTGCAAAAAAGAATTAAAATTTAGTCAACAGGAGGAAAGCTGCATTCAAATAAGAACCATTTATGTATCTGATTTACTTCTGCATTTAGTAAAACGTTTGCACATCACAGATTAGAGATAGGCAGTCCACACCTTGATTTCATTCACCTCAACAGTGATGTCAGTATCAAAACCTCTCAAAACTTGTAAAGAAGCTTCAAAATCTTCCATCATGCCCATTTTTGCCTGCACAAATAAAGGAAAAGATAAATCTAAATATGTAACTTTAGATTCTTCTTGATATAGAATTATCTGATGAAACCTTACCAACCACCTTGGCGACTCCGGAATGAAGAAAAGACTGGGAATGAGGATGGTACATGGCAATATTCCTAAAAAACATATGTGAAAAATGGTTCAATCTACACCAATGCCAGATCCATTATTTAATTTAGAAATGATGCCACACGCTGGATGCGCAATCAATTGAGATTAATTTGGAGAAGACAAAAGTTCATATGTGATCAAATACAAGACCAAATTTAACTGTGCAAAACATCTCAGAAATTCATGGTGGTCTTAAAAAGAATATTATAGAGAAGTGCATATTTTTAGCAGTTGCGAATGGCAAACAAAATGAAAGCAAGATTCTGGGATCAAGCTGCCCAAAATTATTACCTATAACTGCAAGCAATCTCCAATGAACAAACATACCCAGTAGATAAGCTAGAAAAATGCCGATGGTCACAGAAAGCTACACAAGAGAGAGGCCAAAATTAAGTCTCTATGTGATGCAGAATAAACTTGTTGCGATAAGGAATGTGTTCAGCTCAGGACCTGAACTTACCTGATTCACAGAGCCAAGTGCCCCTCTCAAATTCTGTGGAGCTATCTCTGCTATATATACAGGCACCTAATAGATAGTTAGGAAGTCAGGTGACTCGAATGCACAAATTCCATCATAGAAATTTTTTCCATAAGAACTATAACAAACTGTATAGGAGATCACTCCAACGCCGAATCCTTCCAATAACCGACCCATATACAAAAACGAAGCGTCCTTCAAAAACACATCCCAAAAGCCTAAATTAATTGGAGAAGAATAACAAAATGTGGTTTCTAATAGTAAGTGAGATTAAGCAGACAAACAGCCAAAAGAACTAACTCTGGCGAAGGAAATAGCCAGCCATCCAATGATGTTAGGAACGGAAGCAATCATCAGCGACTACGACACCAAGAATGGCGATTGATCATTCATCCAAATGGGAAATCTAGGTTCGCTTTGAAAAAGGAAGTCAAAAACAAGGTTTTAGATTCGTCTCACCCCCTTGCGCCCAATATATTCGGCAATTTGGCCGCTGGAGATCGCACCCACCATGGCACCGACGTTTGATAGGGAGCCAAAAATCGAGAACTGAAAGC
Source organism: Zingiber zerumbet (assembly GCA_037833815.1). Lineage (NCBI taxonomy): Eukaryota > Viridiplantae > Streptophyta > Magnoliopsida > Zingiberales > Zingiberaceae > Zingiber > Zingiber zerumbet. Next base: position 7,935,231 of record JBBMJZ010000010.1, on the reverse strand, counting down.
ATCGAATCACATCGGTCACCAAGCCAATCGCGCGAAAGAGAGAATTCTAAGAAGAATAAGAAACGGAGATGGAAGAGGGAGGTAGTAGGCGACCTCGGACAGCGAGAGTCCGAGGTCGGAAATGATGTCGTCCTGGGTCGGGGACGAGTAGCCGCCCGTGAAGCCGAACTGGATGGGGCCGAGGGCGACGATGAGGGTGCATAGAACGACGGAGATGGAGGAGTCGCGGAGGACGGAGCCGGAGGAGGCCATCAGGCTGGACTGCCGCGACCCCATGCCGGCCACGCCCATCCGGTACCAGCTGCCGGTGTGGAGGAACGGCTTCCTAAGGTCGCCGCGACCGTCCTCGCCGCCGCTCCCACTCTCCTCCCCTCTGAAGCTCATCGTGGCGGAGCTGCCTCTCCCCTGCTTCTCCTACGAGAACGGATTTGAGAGGATTCAATCGAGGGAGAGAAGGAAGAAGAGACGTATCGAACAAAACAGGATACAACTGTGATCGCGCTCGCATAGTCTTCCTCCTGCGTTTTCTAATTTTTAAAAATATCCTCCGACGTTTAGTATATTTTATTTACTTATTCCCCCTTGATAAACCTCCAGTAGAATCTAAATTTGAGCGGTAAATAGAAAATTATAAATTATGTAGGGCATTTTGAGAACAACGGGAGTACGAGGGCGAAAATGCAATTGCATTTTAAAAAAATTATGCGGGGTGTAAGTTTGACTAGCCGGTGTAGCCGCATGGACGATGGCGTGCGGTGAAGATGCCAAAGGGAGGGGGAGAGAGAGTACAAGGAAACAAAAGCCATCGGAGCTTCACCTCTGCTGCCCCTTCTTCTTCTTCTTCCAGAGTTCCCCGAACATTCGAATCCCAGCTCCCTTCCTCCTCTTCCAGTCGCCCTCCTCCATCGCCAGCGGCGATGCCCAGGCCGCGATGTGCTTGTCCACCTCGTCGTCGTCCGCCAGCACCGCCGCCGCCGCCGCGGCCTCCGCGGCCTTCCGCCACTGCTCCGTCTGCGCCCTCAGCCGCTTCATCTCCTCCTCCAGCGCCGATTTTGCGCCCTCGGCCGCCCCCAGCTGCTCCGCCAGCCGCCTCGCCCTCGCCTCGCTCTCTTGCATCTCCTCCTCCATCGAACTCAGCTTCGCCAGCAGCTCCGTCTCCTTCGCTTCCGCGGCGCTGGCGATCCGCTTCGCCTCCTCCACGGCGTGCGTCTTGAAGGTCATGTTCTCTTCGAGCAGGATCTCCGACTCCTTCTCCTTCTCGAGCAGTTTGGCTTTGAGATCTTCCACCGATGTATCTCCCTTCTTTTCCTCTTTCTCCGTTCCGTCCTCTCCTACGGCTTCCTTCGCGACCATCGTCTTCATCTCCTCCGGTGCGGACTCAGCTGGGATTACGACTTCGAATACATCCATCGTCTCTGGCGAAGTGACTGCTTCTCCTTCGGATTGGCTCTCTCGCTCTCGCTTATCCTCATCTTCTTCGCCTGATTCTTTGGGGGCCGGTGAGGCTGCCGGGATTCGCTTCTTGGCCCGGACGAGAGCTTCCTCGGCTTCCAGCTTGGCGACCTCCGCCGAGGCCAGTCGATTCCGCAGCTTCTTGAGCTCCTCCCGCACCTTACTCAGCCTGGTTTCCAGATCAACCAGCTCCGTGCCCCTTTTCCTCTAATTTGGCCAATCGCACACAAAATCACATCGGTTAGTTCCCATCGACGAAGGACAAGGTGGAGGAGATCGAAGATACACTACCTCTTGCAAGACACCGCCGCGAGGGGACACCTTGGGGCCGCGTTCCTTGCCGGCGGGGCGGCGCACGGCGTTGGCCTCCGAGCTGGCGGTGCTCTTAAGGTGGAGCGGCGACTGCCGATGCGACGGATCTGATCCCCTGGACGCCATGGAAAGGAAACGCCTGCCTTTCATCGCTCTGATCTAAACAAAAGCCTCATCAGACAAACAGAAAAAAAAAAACCCTACCTCGACCTCGGCATCGGGTAAAGCGTAAGCTGCTGTTGCAGTTCAAAATTCAAACTCTCTGTCTCAAGGAAATGAAAAGAGATTGAACGAGCAGCAGCATTTAAATATTGTGCGAAGCAGAGGACTCCGTGCCAAAGGGAAGGAGAGAGAGAGAGCAGCGAACGTTGAGGAAAGGGATACGAAATGGAATAGTCTTCATTGCTTCACCTGTATTTTTGCTCTTTGACGATGCCGATGCCGATGCCGATGCCGATGCCGATGCCAATGCGACAGTGGAATTCAAGTTCTTGGAAGTCATGCTGCCAAGATTTTCTTAAAAAAAAATTGCAATAAAGTCAGGATGAGGAAGTGGCACCACTCAACACTCAAGAACTCAAAAACTTCCGTTTATTTTGGTTACCTTCAAACTTCAATTCAGCCCCTACGTCCATCTTCGTTACAGTCAAACAGATTACGCACTGCATGCTCATTCACCAATGAAATGGCGTAGATGGATCAAGTAGATCCATTCAAACAAGAACCAACCGGCATTCCTTTCTTCCGGAGAAGATGAAAAGCATGTGAAGCTCAAGGCATAGTTTCTTGCTTTCGGATGAATTTTTGCAGATGGGATCTTTGGTTCGTAATTTACAGATTCTCTATGAATTCTATCTATTTAAATGATGGGATCCATTAAAATAGATGGATCCATAAAATGGATCATCCTCTAATCGACAAATTATGAACCGATCCGTGCTCGAACATTTGCATGGGACCTCCCTGCTGCAAGGCCCTGCCTCTCTAAGACCATCTCCAACCCACATCACCAAATTTGGTGTCATTTTCACACCAAAATGGTAATCTTTCATCACCAAACACTATTTCAACTCCAACCCATCATCACCAT
>JBBMJZ010000010.1:7894045-7906868 GCA_037833815.1 Zingiber zerumbet | reverse complement strand
AAATATTAAATTTGATTTGAATCGGTTAATTTAAGCAGTTTATATTTTATAATAAACTATACTTAACAAATATATAATAAATGAGATAAGTGCATAAATCAGGTTTGCGATGGTAGTAATTTATTTAGGAAAAATGAGAAAAAAAAATTTCATACAACTGCTAATAATCTATTTTTCCAACTATATTTCATATTTGGGTCCATTTCATCAATAATTTATTATTTATACAGAACAATAAAGAACATTTCAAGAATGAAGAAAAAATTTTAAAAAAATATTACCTGACGATTAAGGAATGCGAAGGGCGTTTTGTCGTATTCAGAATCACCGTCGAGATGATGAGGGACAAAAAATACAGATTAAAGAGGATGAAACTTAGAGGATGAAAATATGAGCAGGATGAGAGTATGAGACTTAGAGAATGAAAACATGAACAAATTAAATTCTGTAGCGGTTTTATATAGAATTCTAGATTTCTAGGAGAATGATATAATTAATTGAGTTTTTCGTTGGAATAGATGGCTGTACAGTGCATTACTGTGCATGGAAATCGAAGCGGCAATGGCAATCTTCAAGTCTTCAAAAGATGGCTGTACATGGTTGTACAGTGTGCACATAGGAAATCGAAGCGGCAATTTCAATTGATAGCGGTACAGTATATATTACTGTGCACGCCTGCATGGAAATCGAAGCGCCGAAGCGGCATTCTTGAAATGAAACGTCCAGTTCTAATTAAAATTAAATTTCAATTATTAAATATATTTTTAAAAAATGTAAAATTAATGGGCCCCAATTATATTGAGGCCCTAGGCATAGGCCTTATTGGCCTATGCCTTCAGCCGGGCCTGGTAAAACTGCCTAGGGAATGCTCTCTTGATCTTATAACAACCGTTACATAAAATGTCAAAAAATAATATTAGATCGTTATGTCGAGGAACTCTTAATATGCTTTGATGGCAAGCCGACTAAGTTCCATTTATAGTCTCATCAGAATTCACTCTTGGATGAGGTTGGGTTGACTAAAAAATAATGCCCCTTTCTAGACTTGGCTTTCTCTCGCCCTCTCTGCTCGGTTAAAGAGTCTGAACTAGTTAGGTCGTACGTGTGTCTAGCATGTTCAATTAGACCGAAGGTCCGTCAGTTAAACCACTTGGCAGTGATATTTGACTAAGTTCTGAATGGTACTAATACAACTCGAGGTTTCGTCAATTCTGAGAGACTCGGGATCGATTGGACCAGAGGTCCAATCGGATAGACCACTCGACTGAAACATGAAACCGTGCTAGTCCCGAATGTTAATCCCTCCTTAACCTTGACTATCACCTCAGTCGACTTTCTTAACTTTGATCTCGACTTTGAGGGCCCTATGCTATTTGTGGTATAATATTGTTTAATTTAATAAAACAACAGAATTAACAGTCAAAATTTATCATAAATCAAACGGCACGACCTGATTTTTCTATAAAAGCATCCAACCCCGGGGATATTTTAAAGATATTAGAAATCATCGGCGACACATTATGCCGGTAATTTCTTTTCAGTGGTATGCAATTGGGCCTTTTTGTGGCATGCAATTAGGCCCACTAAAAGTGGGCAACAGTTACTTTTTATTTTTTTTTAAAATTTTTTGTTTTGTGTTTTTTGAAATTTAATTGCCTCGGAAAAATAAACAACAAGGTTGTCATTTTTTTTTACAATTCAATAAACGGTTATATATATATATATATATATATATATATATATATAATTTGATGTAAATTAATAAAATTATAATGGACAATAAATATTTAGTTGGTAAAATATTTAAATATAAAGTTAAAAATATTTGAGAATGAAATATTTGACTGGTGACACCTATTAAAATTTAATTAGTGAAATATTTAATTATAAGATTTATAATATTCATGTAGTAGAACATTTGAATGATAATATAAAATAGGACCATAAATCTCAAATATCCCTATCCTACTTAGGGTACTCTAAGAAATTCAGGTGGGATTTTTTTGTTCGTAAATTACAGATTAGAAGATGATTTATTTATTTTTTTATTGATTGATTTTGCTGACTCTTATTTATTAAATTCTTAATTTACAGTAATTCGTAATTTACAGAGCATCCGTCCTCCTAGAAATCCCTAGTTTCGTTAATTCCTATAAATGTCAAGTTTGCTTTCGCTGAAGCTAACCCGTGTTTTATCCGGAAGTTTGATAGGTTAGACGGTGAATAGCTCCAGCACTCACTGAAAAAGGGCATTGTGTCAGTGTTAGTGCCTGCTGTGTCAGTACTGCCGACCTCAAAAATCAAATTATGGATCCCACCAAAAGTAAAAATCCTTAGAGTCCACACTGAATTGACCCAAAAACTTCTCCGGGCAATCAATGGAAGAAAGAAGCGGGCCCGCTCCTAATTCGAGTAGTATAAAGGGTAGATGTCGAGGATCCGTCTACTGTGGTCACGGTGCTCGTAGTACGGTGGTGACCGAGAAAGTACATCTCCAATAAGGACCGATACCCAGAACGATACTCGTAAGATCAAAACCCTTCATCTCGATGTAATCAAATCGTATGACCTGGTGTTCATTTTTTGAGGGTCGCAAATTAGATAGCTTGAAAAGGCAACCAGATCAGAGTCAACGAGACTCTGCCCCTCGATTTACTTCCGGCCGAACACGGCTCTCTTCGTGCTTTCTTGTGATCGGCTTCTCTTCCTCCCCTCCTCCAAGGTATGGTCTCCGATTCATCTCCTCTGTTTTTTTTCCGCAAAGATCGATCCTCTTGCTTTCTTCCTTACGCCGGCCATAATACTGCGGTAGAGCAAAATCCATTCAGATTCACTCTGTCGGTCTCGATTCCTTTTCTTTGGCACCTAGAGTTCAGGTTATGGTCACATTGTTAGATCATGTTTTTGTTTGTTTGTTTGTTTGTTTAATGGTCGCTGTATTGTAATCTAAGATTTTACTTTGACGTTTAACCTCTTGTTTATCAACAAGGTTTTTTTTTCCCACTTGTATTCGCAAAGTAGTGTCTGAATCGGACGATTCGCTGACTAACTGTTTTGAGATCAAGCATGCGCTTCAAGTTGAATCTGATTGGTGTTCTACATGTTGTATCTTTTTACGTGTGAAAATTTATTCCCCTGTCACGGCATAGTGCATGTCTGTAATCTGCGTCAACGATTCTTTTCCACTAGATCGGATTTTTTTTTGGATAAATCTGACTGATAGCATTTATATGGTTTTGAAATTCCAAACGAAATGCACTTACGTTCGTGATTTATTAGGAATGGCATCATCTGATGATCAAGAAGTTGTTGAGAGGAAATGGAATAAGGAAGAAAAGAAGGAAGATGAGCATGAAGAGAAAGAGGGTTTTCTTGAGAAAGTCAAGGACTTTATTCATGACATAGGCGAGAAGATCGAGGGGGCACTAGGGTTTGGGAAACCGACTGCAGATGTTACCGGGGTTCATCTTCCATGTATCAATCTAAAGAAGGCAGATATTGTTGTCGATGTGCTGATTACCAATCCTAATCCCATTCCTATTCCTCTTATAGACATAGATTACTTGATTGAAAGTGATGGCAGAAAGCTTGTCTCTGGACTTATCCCTGATGCTGGGACGATCCATGCACATGGTTCAGAGACCGTCAAGATACCTGTGAGCTTGATTTATGATGACATTAGGAGCACTTATCATGATATCAAGCCTGGAAGTATCATTCCTTACAGAATCAGAGTTGCTCTCATTGTGGATGTTCCAATTATTGGAAGGCTCACCCTGCCTCTGGAGAAGTCTGGTGAGATCCCGGTGCCATACAAGCCAGATGTTGATGTCGAGAAGATACGCTTTGAAAAATTCTCCTTTGAGGAAACAATAGCAAACCTCCACCTGAAATTAGAAAACAAGAATGACTTTGACCTTGGACTCAATGCACTTGACTATGAAATATGGCTCTCTGATGTTAGCATTGGCACTGCAGAGCTCACTAAATCTACAAATATCCCAAAAAATGGGATCACCAAGATGTTGATTCCCATTAGTTTTCGGCCTAAGGACTTTGGTTCTGCTCTCTGGGATATGATCAGGGGAAGGGGAATTGGTTATTCAATGAAAGGGAATATTGATGTTGATACTCCATTCGGAAACATGAAATTACCAATTGAGAAGGAAGGTGGAACAACCCGCCTTAAGAAAGGTAAAAAGGGTGAAGACAATGAAGACGACGACGACGATGATGAGGTATGCTTGATCCTTTCTCCCTTCTGCTTTATTGCTTCAAGCATGTTAGAATTTATGTTGGCACACAACTTTTCCACACATGCTGACTTCCACACAACTTTTCTGTTTGAATGTTGTGTCTATGCATGGAATGAACTCACAGAGGAAAGCAAGATGATTTCATTGCTAATTTGTGAAGGTAGCAATAAAGTTTGTTTCTGAAGCAATGTGGCTTTAGAACTAAGTTGTAGAAGTAATTTTAAAACTCCTTATCTTAGACGTTTTAGAATGTTTGTATGCTTGCTTGAGAGCCGATGATCTAATTGTATCAGCTAGAAGTTCCAAACGCAAGTTCCAGTTTGCTTGACTATTTTCCACTTAAATTCTTTACAAACTCCAGCTTGTCTTCAGTCTCTATTCTAAGAGCACTTCAGAACATTTACTGGAACATGTCATCTAGGGTGCATTCTAACAAGGTTAAATTAGGCCTTGTCATCTAATCCTGCAGTTTGAAATTTTGTGAGCAATAACAGGACAATGGGGTGACTGCTTACCAACTCTTGTGGAATCTATATATGCCAAATGAAGGGCTTGGTCTCAATATGACATTATTGTGCACTAGAGTCTGATACATAGTCATAGATAAAAGACAGTAACTTAATTCTCTCTCTCACACACAGAGATAAAGATACCTACATGCTTTCCCCATGGGACGGGCAAATGGTCATTATATGGGGCATTGCCACCAAGAGGTCTAGAGGTCAATTTCGGATGACGAAATGCTTGCCAGCTCTCCCATGCAATGGTCACTGTTTAAAAGGCAAAAAAAGCTACCCGTGATTTACCTCTCTACAAATGACTGTGGGACCAGTCGTGTGGGGCGCTTGAGGTCCACGCATGACCTTTGGCCACTAAGAATCGGACTGCGTTATTAGAGCTAAAAGTGATTCTCAAGTGGTTTTACAAGATATGAGTTTCAAAGAATCAAAGCATTAGTATTTTACTATGATAGATGAGATGAATTCTATGACATCAAATGAAGGTTGGGATCTTGTAGAGTCGCCTCATGATGTAAAAGCCTTTGGATGCAAATAGGTATTAAAGTTAAGAAAGATTCACAAGGTAATACAAAAAGATATAAGACAAGATTTGTTCTTAAGTTTTCACTCACAAGGAAAAATCCACTACAAGGAATTAGTTCTCCTATATCTAAGAAAGATTCTGTTAGTATCATCATGGCATTAGTTGTACTGTTTGATTTGGAGTTGCAACAAATGAATGTTAAAACAACCTTTCTTAGGGGAGTACTAGAAGATGAGATTTACATGAAATTAACCAAAGGTTCTTTTGTAGTAATGGTGGGGCATTTGGTTTGTCAGGTGATATCTAAAGTTCCATAATGTTATCTCTTCATTCAATTTTGTAGAAAATATTATGATCGATGTATATGGTAGTTAGTTAGGTAAAATTTGTTTTCTTATCTTATATATAAATGACATTTTTACTTGCACCAATCATAAGAGTACACTATATGAGGTGGAACAATTACTCTCTAAAAACTTTGCTATGAAAGATATGAGTAATGCATCTTATGTTATTGGTATTAAAATTCATAAAGTCAAACATTGAGGTATCGTAAGACTATGTCAAGTAACCTATATTAATAAAGTTTGGTAGAGAATAAAAAATGCACCTCTTATTATCATTATCACCAAAAGAGTACCCACTTTTAGAAAATATCGAAACAGTGCACTACCTATAAATTTCTACCTAAAATACCCGTGTGCTCCACCTTGGAACTATTTTGACCAAAACTGTACCACCTTGTAGTTGACTGAAGCTGCTCCACCTTGGAGCTACTTGGTCCAAAGCAGTTATAACCTTAGAGTTGTTTTGACTAAACCAAAGCAACTCGACCTTGGAGCCAAAGCAACTCCATCTTCAAAACTAGTCTAAGGTAGTTCCATCTTAGAGCCATTTTGATTCAATTTTGGTCAAAATAGCACCACCTATTTTATACAAAAGAGTTATATCTTAGAGGTGTTTTGACTCAATTATAGGAAAAACAACACCACCTACTTTATACAAAGCAGTTCCATCTTGGAGCTATTTTGATCCAATTTTGGTCAAAATAACACCACCTTGGAGTTGGTTTGAGCAACTCTAAGTTGTTGTTGCTTTATACAAAGTAGCTCTAAGGTGTGATGTGGTGCTTTGTAAAAAATAGCACCAAGACGAGTGGAACGCAGAGGAGTGTTTTGGATAGAAAATTATATGTGGGACACTCTTTGAATAATTTTTAAAACGGGAGGACCCTTTTGATGATATAGATAGAAAATAATATACTTTTAATTTTTTGCCATAATGTTTTGAAGAGATTTAGAATGAAGGATTTTGTCCCAAGTGTAGTTCCTATCATAAAAGCTAATAGAATCAATTTAAGTCACTGTCCAAAGAATGACTTTGAGAGGGAAGAAATGAAGAACGGTCCATATGCTTCAACTATTGGAAATCTAATGTGTGTGCAAGTCTGCACAATACGAGACATTGCATATGTAAATAGAATGTTAGGACGATATCAGAGTAATCTCGAGAAACACCATTGAAAAGCTACAATGAAAGTAATAAGGTACCTTTAAGGCTCCAAAAACTATGTTTTGAAATCTCGCACCATGCCGAGTGAAACATTCTAAATGTATCATTTTGCTAAATCACCAAATGAGATACAATTCGGCATCAATGTCTAAAATCTCGAGTTGTGTCGTAGTTTCGGTCTTTGATAAGAAAAATACTATTCTATATTGTGCCAACGCTACAATGTATGGTGTCGGTACTAATTTAGAGGTTGATGGAGGAAGGAGATGAAACAAAGGATGTGATTTGTGGTATCGTGTTTCAGTAATTTATTGAAATGATATGTTTCCACCATTTCGTCTGATATGGTACAAGATTTAAAACCTACTTGCACAAACTCTATGCTTCATCTCCTTCCTTCTTCAACTCCAATCTATTACCGGCACCATATATTGAAATATCGACACCATATCTAAACAATCATTCTAGTCAAAGATTGAAACTTCGGCATACTTCGAGATTTTGAATCTTACCAAAAAGTACATGTTTATGTATAGACATCTGAATATTTAGAAGTAGTAGACTACTCCATTACAAGCTTTGCTAGCTATGTTGATTCTTTGAAGTCAACATCTAGATATATATGTTGTTAGCCGGAAGAGTTGTATCTTGGAAAAGTATGAAGTAGAGTGTTACATCCACTATATATGTTGAGTTTGTGGCTTATTTTGAGGTTACCTCACATGGTGTATGGTTAAGGAGTGACATTTCCTGTCTTAGAGTTGTAGACTCTACCTTAAGCCATTGAGGACATTTTGTGATAATTCAGTAGTATTTTTTATGGCTAAGAATGATAAAGTGGAAGTAATTGCAAATACATTTAGATTAAATATTTTACAATAAAAGAACATTTCAAAGGAAAAGTAGTGGTTATTGAATAAATTACTAAATTAGCACTAAATTGATGATAGCATAGATTAAAATTTTGAGCTGTTTCACCTAATATAGGCAAAACATCTCGTTTTGCTCGATACGGGAGAAACATCTTGTTCTGCCCACGGATCAATACAATGCCGACACCCGGAGGTGTCGTGCGAGCTTGGTGACGCATTCGAACTCGGCCCCGACCATGCGTTCGGACGCGGCGTGCAAGCCTGGTGACGTGTCCTGTCGCCCAGGCTCGACGAGGAGTCCGGAAGCGTTATGTAGGCTGGCGTGCAAATGGTCATCACAAAACAAGGAACAATAGGTTTTAAATTAGGTTTTAATAATAAACATTAATAATTTTAATAAATTCCCAGCTATGATTGAGATAATTTAAATCGACTTACTTAAAGCCTAATCCTATTAATTTAATATATATATATCTATTTAAATATTTTTTATTCTTTATAACTTTTATTTTTAAATATTTAGATTAATTTTTTTATTTTTAGTTAATATATGTTATATTTAAAAAATACTGAAACACGTTGACACCCTAAACCCTAAATTGTATCGTTCCTGTTCAAATCTCGGCACGGTTTGAGATTTTAAACCATGGATGATAGCTGATCCTTTAACAAAGGGCATAACCATCATTAAAGTTTAAACATCATGTAGAAAAAATGGGACTTGGATGCTCTTTTGGAAACTCCATGTTAAGAAACTTTCTCATTTTTGTTTTGTTCGTGTACACATTCTTTTTTTTTTCAAGAAAATATCACTGAAGTTGGACTTTGGATGAACATACGGTTCATTCATTAAGAATATTGTTTAAGAAACACAATATAGAGTAATACAAGAAAGATAATACTCACTGTAGAAGACTTGTTTCCACGATTCATATAATACGTTTCTTATTGTGATATATCGACCAAGTGGGAGAACATTAGATAAATATTTCAAATATTATTTTTATAGTTGCCATATTTATCAAGATTTGAATGAGATTTTGATATGTCATATATGATTCTAATGAATATTTTATATGGTTTTTCTCATTTATATCTTCTTTTTTGTTTGTTGGACATCATGGGAAACTCCTAAATTTTTCATTGCATAATGATTCTCTTTAAGAATTTTCTTTGCCGAATACCTTTCTTCATGAACAAATGATATGAGAGTTACAAGATGGAGGGGCAACAAGTCATTTTGGTAGGGATAAGACTCAATGGTTGAAGACCATTTCTATTGGCCTTGCCTTAAGAAAGATGTGACCAACATTGGTTTTTGGTGTCACATGTCACTTATCTAGAGAAACAAGGAAAAATAGAGGTCTATACCTTGGCAGATCTAAGCATGGATTTCGTGCTTAGTTTGCCTAAAACCATCAGAGGACATTACTCTATATTTGTGGTGGTGGATCATGTTTCAAAAATGATACACTTTATCCTGTGCTCAAAAACTTCAGATGTTGTCCACATTGTTGCTAAGCTTTTCATCAAGGAGGCTATTTGTTTTTATGGTCTGCCGTTGACAATTGTTTATGATCAAGATGTGAAGTCTGCAAGTTACTTCTGACAAACTTTATGGAAATTGATGAATATAAAGTTGAAGGTTTTTTCTTTTTCCATTCTAGAGGTTGTCAATAGGAGTTTGGGTATACTTCTTAGAAAGTCAATTGATTTGGTTCCTTTACCATTGGACGCAAGAACGAGTGCGGAAACTCACACTTTTAGCAACAACGTACAAGATATATATGATGATGTGAGATGACAAAATAAGTAATGAAAGATATAAGACGCATGCTGATATGAAAGGAAGAGAGTTTTTTGAATTTGAGGAAGATGATATGGTTATGGTTCATATAAGGTTAGAATGATATCTAAAAAGGGTTTATAAGAAACTTCATTCAAGGAATGTTGGTCCTTATAAAATTATAAAGAAAATGAGCTCTAATGCTTATTTCCTTAATGTACCAACATAGGTATTAGCAACATCTTCAACATTGAGGATCTTACCATATACTCTAAACATAAAGATGTAATAGCAAGTAATGCATCTAATGCTCGTCTACCATCAATTTCAAATATTGAGAGAAGAAATTGAAGATGTCGGAAAAGCGAAGCGGTTATTAAAAGTATGTTGTCAAATGGAAGGCATTTGAATAAGCATGGATTATTCATGATGAATTTTTATGAAAGATTGTATGCTTTTAACTTGCTAGGGACTAGTTTTTCTTACACGGGGAGAGTTGATGGAGACAAGTGACAATCTCCTACAGAAACACAATAATAAAGATTCCAAGGCCCAATTTTTAATTTGGCACTCTTTGGAAAATGATAAGCATATTTGGGAATGATATAAAGTTTAGTTCCAAGGTTTGAGAATCAAATTTTTGAAGAGTGAACTATAAAGTCCACCAATTCCCAGCAATTCCAATATTTTAGAAATTGAGTTCTTGGGAATTTTCTTAAGTTGTGTGATGTAATCTCCCTAAGGTATGATGCCTAAGAGCGCTTAGGTGTGATACTTAAGTTTCTACAATCTTTGCACACTTTTTTACCACCAAATTTCAGATTCCTACTCTCTTCAGAGGTTCCTGCTCCACAAACCTTCCAAACTCAAGCTCTCTTAGCTGCATCAATCAGATCTAACTTTTGTGGCTCACCTAGTCTTCATTTGTAGGCACATGAAAAATTGATGTGCTTCCCTCCTTGGTGAGAAAACTAATTGGTCATCCATATAGACATCATTCTGTTTATAAATATTTTACTTACAGCAGACTTCATGATTGTCTTTGCTTTTTTACTTTAAAGCTTAAACATTACTCAGATTTGCTCTTTCTGTATCCTGGTTTAACCACAACTCATCATAAGTAGGGCTGTAAACAAGTCGATCCGAACCGAGCTTTGAGGTGTTCAAGCTTGTTTGATAAGGTAACTAAGCTGAGCCAAGCCGAGCTTAAAATGAACCAAGCTTTTGAAATGAGTGTTCAATCTTGGCTTGGTTTATTTTTTATGATCTTGAGCTTGTTTGAAGCTTGGCTTGAGCTTGGTTCGTTTAGATGTTATCAAGCTCTCAATTCAAGCTTGGCTTAAGCTTGGTTCGAGCTTGGCTTGAGCTTGGTTCGAGCTTGGTTCATTTAGATGTTATCAAGCTCTCAATTCAAGTTTGTTTGATTGTTTGAAATTTTTAGCTGTTTGATTGACTATTGAGCTTGATAATTTAAATTTATTTATTTTATGTTATTTTATTGTTTATTTAGCATATTGAAAAGAGTTTTACTAATGAATATGGTTCGTGAATGTTGTTATGAACGTTGTTCACGAACGTTGTTCACAAATATTAACGAGATGAACACATGTTCAAGCTTGTTTATTTAGGTTAATGAGTTGTTCAAACTTATTTGTTTAATTAATCTTATGTATATTGAATAAACATAAACAAGCTCTTACCAAGTCAAACACCAAGCTTGTTCACAAACGCTTGGTTCATTTACAACCCTACCGATCTCAGACAATTTCACTAGTTCTTGGAGACTTAGAGAAAAGTATTGCTACACTTCCAAGTTAGTTAAAAGGTGTCTACAAACAAGAAGGAAGGAGCTAGAGTTTCATTGTATAATCTTATAATATTTAATTTGTATTAGATTCTTTTGTTCTTCTACTTGCATTAGTGTATTGAGAGCTTGCATGAGGTTTCTCCTCCTTCGGAGTATTTTCGAGAAAGAGCATTTTATAGTGGATGTGTGGGTGAGAGTCAGATATTTAGATTAGTCACCTCGTTTGCGGTGGACAGGGGCATAGCTACATTATAAGGAGGGGGTGCGACCGCCCCTCTGGATTTTTTCAAAAATAATATTAATAGTATATATTTGAAAAGTCCTCACCGCTATTTTGACCGATCGATTCACCATCGTTTATCACTGGAAGATTGAAATTGGTCACATATTTAGAAAACTCTTGGCCTAAGCTATCCATCGGTACCACTTTTATAAAAAAAATATCATGACTTGGAATGTTAAATATTAAATTAAAATATATAATAATAAATAGATAAATTAAATGTAGAACACAAAGTAAGAGCGCTAAATTTAAATTAGATCAGATTTGAACTAAATCCAACAGATAGACACACAGATAATGATTACGTTGGTTTAAATCGACATTGATTTGGTTGAGTTATGACCGAAGCAAATTTAAGGTTTAAGAGAGTTCGATCGATTTAAAATTAATTATGGTAATTTTGAGAAAATTTTATCTTACACTTTTTTCTCGCTACACACTGCAACCTCCGTCATGTCATACACCATCATTGCTATAGAAATGCTAAATATTATGAGAAAGTAATACCACAAATGATTTTTCAAATTTAAGACATAGATAAGCTTTAGAGATTAGCAGATTGTTGTTTCGATTAAAACTTAGAGCTATGGTCGAAAATTTTAAGTTTAACATCATTTTTGGCTCCTTAAAGTTAAAATTAGATTTTAGTTTATGAAAATCAACTAGTACTAATGTTTGAAATTTATGAAAATAGCCCCTCCTAGTTTAAAATCCTGGTTACGCCACTGGCGGTGGATACTAAGTAAATCCATATTGTTAGCATTGGAGAGCATAGCTTCGAGTATTCCGCTATAAAAGATCATTATCAATCATCATTGAAGCGAAGCGAGCTATTCATCCCCCTCTAGCTCCAGAGTGTCCCAATAACAAAGCCAGCTAGATTTATGGTGCGCAACTCATTACTTCTTATATACAAGGCCCCAACATAAACCCGAGTTGACACAAGGTCGGTCGGATCTACGGGACACATCTCCTCACTTCTTATGGACAAGATCCCTACATAAACCCGAGCGGACACAGAACCGGCCGGATCAATAGAGCGTAGCTCCTTACTTCTTATGAACAATCCTACCAACATATACCCAGTCCACCCAGAGTCAACCGGAAGTCCAAACTTAGCTCCCCACCTCTTATAAACAAGGCTCTCAGCATTTACCCGGTTGGCCCCAAAGCATGTCTATAATGACCCGGCCCCTTGGACGCCCCAAGGCGGCCCCTCGGCCGTGCCGTCACTCACTAGATCTTTCCACCCCTGGCCAGTGG
>JBBMJZ010000010.1:7852307-7863075 GCA_037833815.1 Zingiber zerumbet | reverse complement strand
CAAACTAGGGTTAACCTAATCCTAAATAATTCCATACACCAATACATTAGGGTTAACAACAAGTTCATCACCTAGAACTCACCCAAGCTCAATGGCACAATCTTGGCTCACGGTCAGAGCTATGGATCGCCGACGAACAGTAATGGTTAAAGTTGTATTGGCTGGACCCAAACAATTACATCCCAATTCTCTACTACAAATTGGAAAACAATCCCAAATCCAACTAATTAGGAATCCTTACAGTAATATACCAAAATCTACATCACTATTGTAGTTAAAAGGACCATTACCTGACCTTCTTCTCTGGCGATGACAGTAAGCAATAGTGGCTGGTTGAAACCAAATCCATTGCTCTTGTATCAACCCACTGCCAGAAACTCTAGGTCAGGGCTGGCTGTATCAACCCACTGTCGAAAACCCTAGGTCAGCGCTGGTAAAGAGTGCTCATGCGACTCGGATCCAACGGAGAAAGAGGCTTGTTCGACAGTGGGTCGAACGTCGCCGGCGCACTCAAGATCTGACAGTGTCAGGCGGTGGCGTCGGGATTGCTCCACGAGTGGGCGACTGTTGGTAGAGGAGAGTGAGGTGCCGACAAAGAGGAGATGAGATTGGAAGGGGAACAATGTTGAGAGTTCAAACCTCCAGTGGCCAGCGATCGACGTCTACGGTGAGGCGGTGACGTAGATTGCGGTGACACGATGAAGAGGAGGAGGAGATCGGTGTGAGGAAGAGGAAAAAGGGGAGGACTCGAAGCTTCCCTTGGCCGGTGGTTTTGTACGTGAGGGAGAAGAGGAAGAGGAGTCAGTTGGGGAAGATGAGGAGCTCGGGTTGCGTCGCGAGAGGGGAGGAAGAGGAAGGGATTAGGAGGCTTAGGGCACAGGTAAGGAAGAGAATGGAAGAAAAGAAATATTTAAAAAAAATCAAACATTTCCTCGTTCAAAAAGGGTAGCTCAAACAGGCTTTTCCCTAGCCCAATAATTTATCCCCTTAACATACATCATACGAGCTCCGAAAAATTTCTAATTTTTTTTAAAAATTCCATTAAAATTATTCTTCAAATAGTCTTATTATTTTATTATTATTTTGTTCGGTATTTTACAAGCAATCCCTCCTTCCCATGTGTGTGACTTATCTTCACTAATAATATACTTCCCTCTTTGGTCGTCAACCTAGCGGTCATAAGCCAAGGTTTGCCCCATCTCTCTAGTCCAACCTTTCCCCACAACTAGCAACTCAATTATCTTTTTCCCGCAATCGAGAAACCTACGCACTTGTAATTTTCTTCACCAACAACCTCCGTCGTATAAATGTAAAGATTTTTATCCATACTCTTGTTAATCATTAAGATATATACTTATCGTCTCCGTCATACATCTTCCATCTGTGTACCTGCATTTACCTCCCTCCATATCTGTGGGACCGACTCTAGAGAAACCGCTGATGTAACGGTTCCACATTTTTATTAAGATATATACTTATGCTTAGAATTACATGGTATGACTTAACATGAAACATGTTTTTGTATATTTTATTTTACATGGCACATTTTTAGATGTGTGTCACGTCAATTTGACAGTTTATGAGACAACCATTGTTAAATTTTTAGCAAACCCAACTCGTGGATAGAAGATAATAGATCTACATCTGAAGTATTTGGATGTTAAATTAGAGTAATTAATGTTACAATAAAATTAGTTTTAAAAAATCCCTCCATTTGTTACTTTCATATCCTCAACTCTTCTTCAAACTTTGGTATTGTGCAATGAAACTGGTCTACTTCGTCAGTAGATATTTTTCAAAAGTTGATGGTATAGTCTGTGATACCATAGTCAATGAGTCCTTTGAAGTAAGTTTACTTTGATACTAATTGTTAGTAATTGTGGATGAGTTGGATAGATAGAGAGCCAGATGGGATGGAGGTGGTAGAATAACACTTTTGTCTTGCAAATGAAAACTTAATTAATTTTTTCTAATTGTGCTTATAAAGATTTTCAAGTTAGAGTACTAACAATGGAATAATATATAAGAATAATATAAACACAAAAAATTAATTTGCTAACTTAGACATTTAATGTGGTTTGGACCTCACGTTCTATTCCACCACTTAATCACTCATTAGGTGAATGAAGCTTGAAATTCCCATTATAATGAAATGGTTGTTGGATTGTCTAGAAAGGATAGAGGGAGGGGGTGAAAAGCCATATCGTTCCAAGGTTTGTTACACAAAAAAAGAAACAAAAGACAAAAATAAAGATGTAAACTGACCAATACTAAGGTACTTAACATGGTTCAAGTCCCCTTGAACTCCTACTCTAGAATCTATGATCTTTTATATAGATTGCTCTTCAAATGCACTACTATTTTTCTCTTTCTTGATCAATAACTAGAGATGGAGAAACTTTTTGCAATATCTTTTTACAAAGATTGGAAAAATTAAAGGTGACCATTTTTGACCCGACACGAAAACATAATCCAAATCGAACACGAAAAAAATTAAATTAGGATTAGATCTTATTGGGTTCGAGTCGAGTTCGGGTTGACTTGATTAACAAGGTTAATAACAGATCAGGTTCGAGTCAACCTAAAATGATCGGATTACAACATGCGAACCTGTTTATAAATATTTTCGAGTCAGATTCAAGTCGGATTTTAGTTGAGTTCGGGTTAAAATAAATATATTTTAATAAAATGGGTCTTTTCGAGTCAGGTTTAGGTTGAGTTCTGGTTAAGATTAACATGTTTTTATAAATGGGTCATTTCAAGTAGCTCGAGTTCGGGTTGGATTCGGATTGTGGGTCATTTCAGGTCAAGTTCGAGTCAAATACAGATAAACAAGTTGAGTTCTGGTTGAACAATTTGATCTGAAATATTAATCAAATCAGGTTTAAATTTTAATATTCCAATCCGTCAACCCACCCACCTGAATCTGCCAACCCAAACCTAACCTAAATTGTCACCCATATGAAAAATTGAGCACAAGATATTACAACAAAGAACTTTGTAGAGCACAATTGAGAAGAACACTTATAGCACACAACATTGAGTCTTCAAGTTCTCTCCCTTGTCTGCATGAGCAGGGGTGTAGCTATATAAGACTCAGGAGATACGGTCGCACCCCGTGAAATTCAAGGAAAATATTAATATGGGAAAACAAATTTAAAAAAAAAGGTATAGTCATACATTTTGAAACTTTCTCATCATTTTAGTAAAAAATTTTAATTAAAATCCTTTTAGCCGAACCCAATTTCCTCTTTTCCCAAGCCAATTTTTTTCTTCTCTTGTATGTTTTCCTTCTTCCTCCTCTAATCCCGAACTTTTATTTTCCTCTTTGCATTATTTTTCTTCCTCTACTTTCTTTCATATTCGTTTTTCTAACTCTAATTTTACTCACAAAATCTTCCGCAACATATCACTGCCGTTATAGCCCAAGTCGCTATCACCGCACACCGATTGCTACCATCGTCGCTGTCATTTGTTGCATGGTCGTCGTCTTCACTTGGCTAACGTCATCGCTTCGCTGATGCTCCATAAAAAAAATACCTTTTAATTGAGGTAAAATTTTCTTGATTCATTTATTTCGCTTAACCGACGTCTTTATTTATTGCAAGCATCACCGTTATCATTCATCGACTCCGTCGCTTTACCCTTCCTAAGCAAAATTCCTAACTATGCCACTGTGCATGAGCTACCACAATCCCATATATATAGTCACAGCTTCAAGTTGAATTCGTCCTTTGGAATCAATCTTTTGTGTTGATCAATTGACTTCTTCATCATCAATCAATTGACCAGTTGATTTTAATAACTAACAATCACTTTAGTCGACTAATTTGGACCATTAATGGATTGTTTAGCTCGTACATTTAGTAGGTATCTTGATCGATCTTCTGAAATGTCAACTTTATTAGTTTTTTTGGCTTATTGCAATTGAATATCATCATGTGGTAAAAAAAGACGATTCCTCGCCCCAAGCGCCCCCGCTAATTCATCTCTAAGCCAACACGGAAGAGGTAAATCACGGGTGGCTACTAGTCATTAGTGCAAATGGCCAAAACATGGAAGAGGGCATGCTCGGTCAAACCGAATTTCGACCCTAAGACCTCATATGACAATACTCCATGTCTTAACCATCGCACCGCCCCAAAGGAACTATTACAATTGAATATCAGTTCTTTAGACCAATTGATTGATGGCTCAGTAATCTAACTCAAACATACAATATACGTTGTCATTTCTAAGTCAACTAATCCATCAGTCAACTGAATTCCTAGATCAATTGACAGCACTCCAACTTCAACTACTTTTAGGACTGAGTCGTCATCTAAGTATAACTCCTTTCCTCAATCACTCAAACTCTTCGTCATAGAATTTACCTTCATGCCAAGCGGCTCTCTAAGCCTATGGGACTTCGTTGTGCCAAGAAGTTCCTTGCCTTTGGAACTTTATTTGTCTAGCATCTAATTTTCTTGACTTGGAGCTTCATCTTATAAGTATTTAGCCCTCAACCTACTTAAGCTTTGCACATGCCAAGTAGCTAGTCTTTGTCGACCTACTTGGGGTTCCATAGCTGCATCTATCAAGTTTATTGCACTTATGCACTTAATACACACATGTGATTAACAATATCTTCCTAATATTTTTCTCTAAACATCAAAACCACATGTCCATAGAAATCACGTGGCAACATGCACCTTTGAGGTCAAAGATAATTATATTCACTGTTAGTTTTAGTCAAGCCATTATGAGCGATTTGACTCTTTAGGATATTATCAATATTTATACTTAGTTATAGTCACTTCATGCTAATGATCAAACTTATTGTTATATCCATATGAGTCATAACTCTAATTTCAATATTAGAGTTCCAAATTTATACTTTTATTTAATGGAAGGTCCATCTTATTAGCGATCATTAGTATTTTTGATACATTTAGTATTTTTGATATGTTCTCGGGCAACGATGCAATAGTTAGGTTTTTCAAATGGTTAATTAAAAATTTGAGGGTCCAATTCTAACCGCTACGCACTACATAAATTTTACTCTAGAATGTTGGCGGTTTAGATAGGTCTCCACAAGTACTTTCTTATTTATCCTGATAGATGGTAGGAAACTTTTATAGGACCGGGACAATTACCTCTAGATTAGTGGATTTGAAAAACTGAATACATGAATTACCAAAAAAAATTATTTTTTATTTATTCACTTTCAATTAACACTATTTATGTCTTGTAAGTAATCCTATTATTAATTATCATCATTTATTTATCACATGTAAATTTTCTTAATTATAAACACTAGCTATCACAAATAAATCCACTTGATTTTTAGTTGTTATGATAATAAATAAATTCACTTAATTTTTATTTTATTTATTTATCGCTAATATACATCTACTTTTAATTATCACTTCTTATTTTTTTACCTAGTAAATTCACTAAAAAGTGAATTCTTTCAATGATGTTAGCTTTTGTTCTTGCAAATGGCTTAGCCAAGTCTGATACAATTGGTTAATTTAATGGAATTAAAAACAATCACAATATATCAATGTTGACAATGAGATTTATATGGTTGGAATCCTCATTCCGATTAGAATCTTAAGCTTAAAACACCACAAACGCAGCGAAATATTATCAAGATCCTTTCTATAAGATCCATACGAAGGAAACAGTATATTATGTTCTTGCTACTCTCTCACAAAGAATTGTCACCTTTATTGCATGCTCAAAGCAATTTTGACAATAACTTATCTTTGAATATAGATCTCAACACGATCAAGTGTTCGCGCCTCTACGGTATCTACACAAACACGCTCTTCCGTTCGTCTTACGAACTCACGATTCAGAGAGAAACTACCTTCATGGTGATAGCCACACTAGGAGGTTCAGCCAAGAGAGGATCAAGAGGAAGAAGAGAACGAAGCAAATTCCTCTAATAAAAAAGAATTCCAAAAGCCTTTTATACTCATCCAAGGAACACCAAAGGTTTGTATCTCTTGGTCTTCTTTTGATTAATGATGAATTAATCTCTATTAATAGTAATTAATCTTAAGAGTTAAATTTAGTATATTGGATTAACCATTAGGCCAATAAATCAATCCCTCTCCATTAACCCAATAAGCCTAATTATCTTATAATTGACTCTTACGGATAATACTAACAATCTCCCACTAGCACTAGTGTCAATCAATACAAAGATGACATTAACACTTTGGATTAATCCATTATTCATAAGGTCCATAGGATTTTAGTCAAACTAAAATAAACTCATATCCAAATTAACATATTCTTTATGTGTGACCCAATAGACTTTTGTAACGTTAGCAATATATCTAAAATCACTTTAGAGCAATGAGTGACATCTAACAATGCATCATTACTACCCAATTGATGAGAATGTCGAGATCCGACCTAACTTTTTTTTGTCTATTATCTTGTATGACTCAGTCATTCTATCCTTGATATCTAGATTGATCAGACCGTGTCATTCTCTTATCAATCTTTGTGTTTCTTGATCCCTAAGTAGATACACTCAATCAAATAAACTCAATATCTCATATTGACTAATTTGAGCATGATCATGCATTCTTATGTCCTGCTTAATCAAGGGATCCACAGATATTACTTCTATCATATGGTAGGAATATATCTCATTTACATTACTCACATCCCTCTACATAACTTATTGCATACCCAATAATTGAGTTTATAGTCCATCTTATTACAAGTGATGTTTACCGATACGAAAGTACACAACTCCTTATGTGGGGAACCATAGTAACTTCAAGTCTAAGGATTATTCATACTAATAGTCACTATAAGATTGTTTATGATACTCATATAATGATCCATAACATATCTCATAGTAGGTTTAATTCAGTATATATTCTCTAATATATACTCATGTGTCAACTTGATATCTCATATACATGACTTGTAAGATTAAGTCATCAGTTGACCTACATGTTAATCTCAACGCATTAATATTGTTCTTGTATATTAATGCTTTATTAGGAATAATTAAGAGTTATGTCTATATATATCTACAAGCTCTCACTATCAATTCAATTGATATAATGTAGACTAGAACCTACTACCCTAGGACATTATTATACTTATTCCTCTAGCACAATTCTAAAATAAATATAATAATCATTGCCTTTTATTAATAAAATATGATATAATATGATTTAGGTCAATCAACTCTTGATTGGCTCGTAGGGCTTACACTAACAATCTCCTTATGCCACTAGTGTCAATCACTGAGATATCTAATACCCATTAACCTGGTGTGACCATCATGCTTCTGTAAGTACCCCGTGATAGTTTTGATGTGGTTAACCAAGTTAAGTTAGGTCTTGTGTATTTGATCCTTGTGTCTAAGTGTGCAGGAGCTTAGGAACACAAGAAGTCAAGCGGGAAGACGCAGCTAGCGAGAAGGATGACACAGAAAGGGAGTCGACGGGCTCAATGTATCCAAGGGATGAGGTGCTGCGGAAGAGTACACTGACAAATGAGAAGGATGCACGTGGCAGTCTGAGGGATGAGAAGTCGGGGAGGAAGACTACTCGAGGAAAAGATTGGAGTTGGGTTTGGGTGATTTCAACTCCGGTTAGTTAAAGCACACCCACGTGAAGAGATCAGCAAAGGAGCTGATCTACCATATGGAAAGCACCTTCCATAGCTTGGAAGGTGCCTTTGATGAACAATGCGAAGGCGTCTTCCAAGCTATTGATGGAGTCTTCCAGTGACCGTTAGTGAAAATAAAGTTTTATCTTTGTATGGATAAAATTTGCAATGTTGTAGTGCCTTCTAGCCTATTGAAGGCACCTTCTAGCTTTGGATAGAATTTTCTAAGGGCTATAAAAAGACCCCTGGAGCTAGAAAATAGAACACAACTTAGACTACAACTCTTGTACTCTTTACTAGCCTATTTCTTAAGCTATCAACATCTGTAAGAGACTTCTCTGCCTGTAACGCAGGATATCTTCAAATGTCTTTTACTGCCTTAGATTAACAACCATCTAGGAAATTCACCCCCCTCTTGCCAACCCCACTATTCCAACAAGTGGTATCAGTCCAAAACACTTCAGAAATGACTGACCGCCACTGAAGCAATGAAACGATGGCCAGTGCAAGTATTCATCCACCGAATTTTGAGGGAGATTTTGCACAATGGAAACTCCGGATGGAGGTATTTTTTAAAATGGACTTTGAAATTATTTTAATTATGAATTATGATTTTGTAGCCCCCAAGGACTAACATGGTGCTGAAAAAGAAGAGTACTTATAAACAAAGAAAGAACAAGCTGATTTCGTGGCGACAGGTAAAGCAGAGCTTTATCTGCTGAGCGTTCTTCTGCCCTAGGAGGTCAATCGAATCGGCAACTATGGCTCCCCCAAAGAGCTCAAGAATAAATTCCTAGAACTCATGAAGGTACTTCAGAAGCAAAGTTAGCAAGATGTCATATCCTCCGAACCCAGCTAACAAACCTTCGGATAAACAATGGAGAAAATGTAGCGCAACTCTAAGCATGAATCAAAGACCTCATCACTCAACTCAATAATCTTTGAGAATTGATAATGAACTGAGATTCAATCTGGTACATGTTCAATGCCTTTCCGAGGATTCCAGAATGGTCATCCTTAGTAGATGCATACTACATCTCTAAGGGCTTCGAGGTAAGCACACTAGAGAATTTGCTTTTTACTTTTGAACTTCATGAAACTCGATGTACAGACCCTAAATAAACTGAAAAGTCGAATAAAATCTTGCCTTGAAATCCAAGAAGGAAGATCCAGACTCCGAAACATCAATCGATGAAGACAAAGCGACTCTAATGGTAAGAAAATTTAATAAATTTATTAAATCTAATAAATTTAAGACATAATCTAAGAAACAATCTAGGAGCAAAAGAAAGGTCTGGTGTTACAACTGCAATGAAGAAGGACACATCAAGGATGATTTCCCTAAACTGAAGAACAAGGGTAAAAAACCAACAAAATCGAAGCTCAAAACCCTAAAAGCGACATGGGATGAAATGTCGTCATTAGAATCTGAAGTTGAAGAATACGCCGGACTAGCCATATTGGTAGACCATCAAAGAGAAGAGGAAAGCAGCTCAGAAATGATATCGATGAAGGAGGAGGATCGTTAGGAGAAAGCTGTGATGAAGGGGAAGCATCAGAACACGAGATAAGTGAAGTACGTGCAGTATCTCCCAAGCAATCTTTGAATTTTATTAAAATACTTTCAAAGAATATAATACAACTAGAAAAAGAAAATACTAAGAAAAAAATGACCTTAGCCAATTCATGCCCCTTAGAAATATATGATAATTTAAAATAGAAAATAAATATTTGAAAATACAAATAAAAAAAATAAAAAATGATCATGCATGTTCAAATGATTTTAAATTTAGAAATTATGGTAAAATCAACTGGTGCATAAGAAATCACCAAGGATAAATTAGGAAAAATTTCTAGAAACTTTGTATCTCTAAAATTTTTAATAAATCCAGTAGGAAGGAACCTATATTGGTTTCCAAAATCGCATTTAGATTAAATTCTATTTTTTTTTTAATTATTAGGATAGAAATTGTCTCAATTAGAAATTTTTTTTTTTTTATTTTTCTGTTCATATTTTGAGTTAAAAAATTTTTTACTTTAAAATTTAAAATTATTTTGTAGACTTAAATTTTAAAAATCTTATTTTTATGTGGTAAAATATAAAATTATCTATCAAAAGAAATATTTTTTTTAAAAAAAATCTTAAGTTATTTTCAGAGAATTTATTAACAAAAATAATACTATGGAAATTAAAAATATTTTTGTGGTGTCTTTTTGATAACTTTTATTTTTTTTGTAATGTAACATGATATTCTCTATTATTATAAATATTTTCAATTTTTTTCGTATAATGTCTGAATTATTACAACTTATTTTTAGAAAAGATAATTGTTAATATTAAAAATTAAAAAAATAGAAATTTTGAAAATTTTATTTTTTTACTATTAAACAATGTGTTTTACATATCCAAGAAAAATAGTAGAATTTTTAGAAATGAAAAACTATTTTTAAAGATTTATTTTCAAAAATTAGATTCTATATTGAAATAATTTATTTCTTTTCAAATACAAAGTATTTCTTTGTGTGAATTTTTATAGGGATCTACCATTGTCTGGTTGAGGTTGGAAAATTTTTTTCAAGATTTTTCAAAATTGAAAAGTAATTTTTAAAATTAGTTTTTTCAACATAGACCATTAATTATTAAAAATATAGCAAGTTTACAAATTAATTCTGAAAAATATTAACTTACTTACTTATAATCGTTGTTATGTACCCCTAGAAAAATTTATCAAAATTTTCTAATAGTTTACTTTATTTTTCCAAATTATTTAACTATTAGTGTATTTTTTTCTAATTTTTTTATGTGATCAAAGGGAGAGAAATATGTAAAAGTTAAAAGTTATCATGGTAAAATTCTTAACTTAGTTATTTCATTGAATTGCAACTTCTTTACATAATCATGTTATTACTTCTTGTTTAACCCTAACTTTAATTTGGGTTTATGCACATAAAAAAAGGAGAAGATTTTAAGTACCCCGTGGTAGTTTTGATGTGGTCTACCAAGTTAAGTTAGGTCCTATGTATTTCATCCTTGTGTCTAAGTGTGCAGGAGCTTAGGAATACAAGAAGTCGAATGGAAGACACAACTAGCGAGAAGAATGGCATGGGAAGGGAATCGACATGCTCAGTGCATCAGATGGAT
>JBBMJZ010000010.1:7787114-7802687 GCA_037833815.1 Zingiber zerumbet | reverse complement strand
ACAAATAAGTGTAGAATTTTGACCAATGTGATTCTTTATTTCAAAATAAATGTTTACAAAAACTAGGCTTCTAGTATCCAACGTGGAGATTTTTGATGATTCTTCCTTATTAAATTTTAACACCCTTGAAAAGTCAAAATAAACAATGAATAGTATATTTGAACTCCTTACAACTCCAGAAATCCACAGGAATTGAAATAGATGTAATCTGAGATTTCTAGGTTCATTAATAGATTTTGACTGAAACTCACTAATGGACTTAGAGAGCTCTGATTCCATCAATTTCAGTTCTTGTTGATTTTTTGAGTTGCAAGAAGTTCAAATATGTTATCCATTATTTATTTCAACTTCACAAAGGTGTTAAAATGTAATAAGGAAGAATAGTTAAAATTTTCCACGTTGGGCCTTATATGATTCCATATCAGACCCAATGTAGAGAATTTTAATGATTCTTCCTTATTACATTTTAACACCTTTGAAAAGTCGAAATAAATAATGGATAGTTGTAAAGCCGAAATAAATAATGGATAGCATATTTGAACTTCTTACAACACTAGAAATCCACAGGAACTGAAATGTGTGCAATCGGAGCTATTAAGGTATATTAGTGGATTTTGGTGAAAACCTACTGATGGACCTAGAGAGCTCCAATTGCATTCATTTTATTTCCTGTGGATTATCTGGGATTGCAAGGAATTCAAATATACTACTCATTATTTATTTTTGCTTCTCGGGGGTATTAAAATATTTTTAGAAGAATCGATATGTAAAAGAGAGGAAACCAAAAAAAAAGAAAGGAAAGAGAATATATGTTGCATGAAAGAGAATATATGTTGCATGAAAGAGAAATGACAGAGAAAATAAAAAAAATAGTCAAATTTATTAAAATGGTAAAATAGGAAGAGCACGGTAAAAAGGTACCTCTTTTAGTAAATAATAAAATAGTATATATCTTTTGATAAATTTAAATATATCTTTTAATAAATTACAGAAATAAGAAAGTGACAAAAAAAATCTCATAAATATTATATATCATGAGTTGGAATCGCTATTTTCATTGGTCGACTCTAGTGAATTTAAATATTACATGAGAATTTATCTCCAACCTTATTATAGAAAAGTATTAGGAATACAATGCCTTTGAACGCAATACAAAAATATTTTTCAAAGCACAACCAAATCTAATCACTATTTTCGCATGTCATAAATATAGAATCGCACCCTTTTTTTTTTGAATAATTTAAATTTTTTATTGGATAAATTATTTTTTTATTAGAAAATCACACTATCTTTTGATGTTTGAAATAGTAAGTATCATGTACGCCATATATATTCTTCATATTAACGATGAGCGAATCATTTTTTACCATATGGTATGAGATCAAGAGTAATCTAGGACGGATTAGTAGGAGCGCTGAAGGCGTTGAAGAAGAGTGAATCACCTTTTACCACATGGTATGGAATCAAGGGACAATCACCTCTCACGAAACTTCACCTCTCACGAAACTTCTTCTAATTGACTTCGTGCGGCACCTTCTGTTATCCGATCTACGTCTTTCCCGGATCAATTACCAATGAATTGCTACTTGTCAAACCTATTCTCCATGAGTTTGGACACGAATTTCCACCATAGGTATCAGGAAATGCACTCAAACAGAGGAGAACAAAGTGGAAAATGTAGATAATAGACCGAAAATATAGAAGTCAGAATATCGTCAGAATATGTGTGTTTTAGAGAGCATACCCCTCCTTCGGGAAGGATTTGTCTTACTTATAGAAGAAGAACAATTAGGAGGGGACCTTTGTTCTATACCGATCCTCCAGTCTCCCTGCTTTTATGTGGCATCTTAATGGTAGGTGGCAATGTCATTTCTAGCAGCGGCTGTATAATTTTCATCTTTTATGACTGTTGCTAGTATTTTTTTAAAGTATCCAGTATTAATATGTAGCTGTTATAATATTCTTGCTCATTGATGCAACCAGCCTTTAACTCGACCTCAACTTTGTCGATCTCAACCAAAGAGTTGAGGGTACCACCAATCTCTTCACGAGTACTACCAAGTACGTACTTCAAAGAATCATACCGAGCTCTTAGTAAGCACTGTCGAGCTCTTGTCGAGTCTCACCCGCCTTTGCTTACGTGAAGCTTCCCTGACCCACCGATCTCTTCACAAGTACTACCGAGCTCTTAGCAAGCACTGTCGAACTCTTGCCGAGTCTGACCCGTCTTTGCTTACGTGAGCTTCCCTGATCAAGTCCAGAGAATATTACATGGGAGATATATTCATGCCAAGTAGGAAAGTGCTATTCACCACCCTATCATATATGTTGCACTACATATTGGATAATATATATATGATTGGTCCATCCAAAAATGAATAAGTAATTTTAAAGGTTTTGACTTTGCTCATACTAATTATGAGATTTTTTTCACATTTGTGTGTGCGACATCTTAAACTTCTGTATACAGATGAGCTGAGAGTAATTATTGAAAATGTTGCATGAATTAGATTGCAGTTAATTTTATCCAATTATCACTTTTTAGGACACAACACTTCAAGAAATATTATAAAACTGTAAATATTAAATATAAAATTACCTTATGTTGACCCCATTTAAGGATCAAATAGTGCTTGAAAGCTGTTTAGCTAACTAATTAACAAATAATGATTGATTAATTATATGCTGAAAATGCATGTAATCTTTTTTATTTTTTTATTCTTGTACAAATCAAATTTTCATAATCCAAATAATTTATGCATTAATCATGATAAGTGATTCATAACTTATTTCATATGGTTATTAAAGTTATACAAAAAAAATCAAAAATATCATCCCAGTGTTCATGAGGTTTTGTATAATTATTAATTTAGACCCTAGGATTAATTATACAAGTTAAGTAATCTTTGAATGGTATATTATAATAACTTAGAATTTAAAATTTTAAAACACAAAATATTAGAAAATAAAGGTATATTAAATGAAATGTATTTAGCTTAATCTGAAAGATATGGACTAGCCCTGCCACCTCCAATATCATGTTCTTAGGAAATTTGAAGAGTAAATGATGATATTGCTCATTTGAAATGATTTAATATCGTTGGTCCTATGATAAAACATATATAAATAAATTATAGAGATATTTTATCCTAGTGTAGTAACCCTTTACATGAAAGAGATTTGCACTCGCTGAGAATTGCTTCCCAGATCTATTATGTTGGAGCTAACACTCAACACATGGAAGTAAATTTGAGACATGATGAACATATTCCATGTGAACTTTAGTAGTGCTAATGCTAATTGAACCCAAGATAAAGGTTGAAAGATTCAATTTTAAAAACTACTCGAACTGTGTCGGGTGACAAGTTGACATCAAGTCGTGCTCTGTGTCGTCACATGTTGAGCCCAACCCGACACACCAATTAAATGGACCGATTAGGCCAGACTGTGCTCAGCCCTGTAGACCTACTTTGTCATTCATGTGTAGACAAATCTTTTTAAACTTTCAACCTGTCAGAAGTCCTATCATTTTTTTTTTTTTTTTTTGTATATAGAGAACAGTGAGTGAGGGAGGTTCACTAGCAACAAAGATGTGAACGTGATGTAGGCAGAGGCAACAAGCCACATTGATCCTCAGTCCAAGATCATCAGTCGTGTTAGCCTTTTATATACACCAAATCTAATGTAGAATTTGTTACAGTGTTAATGTATACTCCTTTTCGTGACAATTCCCAATTGCACCATCAACAAATCCTAGACGAGAAACATACGAAACAGAGGGATGACATTTTCATCACCACCGAGTGAAGTGATAACTTAAAGCAATTACAAATATGATGCTCTAACTAAAAGAACCATTCATTGAGCTGAAAACACAGGAAGCCATAAATTTAATGACCAAATTCTTAATTATATCAACTTCCCATTGACTTTGTGTTACTAAAACTCTTCGTCCGGGAGCATTGCTGTCAGGAGTGAATACTTGACCCTCAGTGAGATCTTGCCCCTCTCTAAATGCAGCTTGGCACCTGAGACCACCCAATACCCTGGACTGTCCTGTGGGCCACGTGACATCTCAGTTGTATCGACAAACTTGAGCAACTTTGGAGTCTTAACTGGAACTGGCGGGCCACCTGGATATACCGCTGAGTTGATGTTCACGTCGGCTGGCCTTGGAGGGGGTTTCTGGGAAACCATGGAGAAATGAGTGCTAATTAGCGTTGAAATGAGACCAGACTTTTGGGCCAAGTTTGAAGACCCCTCCCACTCATGATTCTTGACCAATGCGGCATTAGAAACTGATGAGAATTGCAGGCGAAGGAAAAGGACTTTCTTGAGACCATGATACTCTACATGCAACTGAGCCCCAGTGACAATTGAGAGATCATCCTCAGGTTCAACAGGGGCTGTACAGACGTGAGAAAAGTGATGCCAATAAACTGGCTCATAATACTTCCGGTCATGCGAATCAACAGCAAAGTGGCAAGTGTCACAAAGCTGAAAGATTTGTGGAAGGGAGCAAAGATGTTGCAGATGGATTGCTAATCTGTTGCTCCTTTTTCCTTCCAAATATAGCCTAAGTCCAGTCACCGGTTTCTTCCTCACGTCGACCTGCACACAATAGTTGATTACAATTCCAAAGAAAACCTTAAACCAGAAAATTCAAAATGAGGATCATTTAAAAACCTCATAATTCATACTTCTTGCAATTGGAATCAAACAATTAAAGGAATGTAACTCTGGAATAAGCTACTCCAAGCTACAACTTTAAGGAGAAATTAAAAGTCAAGAAAATAGTTATACATAGCAGTACCAAGAATATTGAGGGACAGAGATTTAACTAATTAGAAGAAAATATATGTGGTGTGAATGTTCGAACCAAAAAATAAAATAAGAAAACATGGGTCATTTAGTAGTTGCCCGTAAGAAGCATCTGTTCCTAGAGAAATATGTTGAAGACATTTGTTAAGTTTACACACACAAAGAAAGCTACAGGAAATTTATTTATTCATAATATTTTACTCTTGTACTTTTAGGTTTTGTTACTAAATAAAAGCATATTCAAGATGAATGGAAACATAATTTAATTTTGTACAAAATGTTCTCATGCTCTTCTTCGAACTGTGTGACTGTGTCATAATCATCATAAGCAAGCTCAGACTTCGAACTGTGACTGTGTCAAACACAAAAGCTGGGAAAGTGTGACTGGGTTAGGTGTCACTTACCTTAAATGGTTTAAGGATGTAGACTTAGTGGCAAGGCACATTTGGTAGAATTGGTTCAAATTCTTTGTAAAATTATGTACAATGGAGAAATTTTGAAATTGATGACCTACAACAAAGCTCCTCAATATAGAGCTAGATTCCACCATAGCACAACCATGAAACTGAATGTATAAGTGTTACACAATATGATTCAGTGAATGCAATGTCCAGGGAGCAATGAGTTAGTTTCAATGCAGTTGACTGTGTTGATTGTTAAAATACGTCACAAATAAAAGGCCAGCTCGGTGCACGAAGCTCCAGCCATGCGGGATCCGGGGAAGGATCCATTGTATGCAACCTTACCCTACTTTTTGTAAGAGGCTGTTTCCAGAATTTAAACCCGTGATCTTTTAGTTACAAAGCAACAACTTTACCGTTGTGTCAAGGCTCCCCTTCTTAAAATACGTCACAAATGAAAAAAAAATCAATTTACCAAAAATATAAGAACATTCCTTCACATTCTCCGAAAATGAGTTCATATGTTTATACTTCAGAAAATTACAACCATAGCAAGAGACAAGAAACAGTCATTTGCAAAGAGTAAGTTTCTTCTAATCCTTCTGCAGAACAATCTTCCCACTCGTTTTTTTTTAAATTAGCACTAGGTATCCAACTTAGACCGACTAATCCTGAGAGTGACCGGCCCGGCCCTACGGAAAGCCACAAGAGTAAATCGGGAAGCGCTCACATCGGACAGCCTATCAGCCTTCTTATGTCAGCCACCCATTAAGGGAAATTCATCCGTTAATTCGCTGAAGCTGGGACTCGCCATTCATGATATAGAGCGAACAAATTTCTTATTGATAAAGGTGTTGCTTAAGCTGCAACTGTACATGTGATTATTATTTATTAGGATGTGGAGTGTAAGTTGTCACCAAATTCTTTTGCACAAATGATGGAACGGTTGCATATGAATCGGAACATCCTACTATGACCAAACTCTATTCTATATTCCACCTATTTTATAATTTCACCTTACAATGGATGGCATTGAGCCACCTCTTCTTATTTTTACTGAATTTATTACTTGGCGGACTCTCCAAGTACTATTGAAAATCTGGAGTTATGGCCAATAGAAGTTCCTATTCATTGGGTTTTAGCCTCCCCAATTGATGCTTTGATGCAACACCAAAATATAACCCTTAAATCATCAAGAAAATTGAGATGAAATTGATGAAGCAAAAGGGATAAATATCTCATGAAGAGAAAATAATCTCACCGAAAGAAAATTTTCTTTTGTCGAAAAAGATGCATAGAATAAATGAAAATTGTATTAATTTAAATTGGTCTTTGCACATGAGATCCTAGCCTCTTTTTTTCATATATTGTCAATAAGACATTCTCCATAAATAATATTTCATGTTTATCTCAATAAAAACTTAATTAACTTTTTTTTTAAAAAAAACAACTATTAAATTCCAACTGTCTAAGAATAATGAACTATAAAAATTGTAAACAATTTACTAAACTTTAAAGTTTTCAACAATTTTAAATATAATTTGAAAATTTTGATTGTGTTATGCTTTATAGGAAAATATTCCTTTAATCAATGTTACCTTATTTTGAGCTACATGACAAGTATGTTACCAAGAGGAGAACGTGGAACAAATATTGCAATTTAAATTACAAGAGACATTTATGTGATAGAATGGTGATCAAGGTTTGAAACCTGAGGATATAACAAAGTTTCAATCTATGACTAGAATGGTACAATTTTGATACCATGAGGCCATGTTGAACTGTCCACGTGTGGGCTGGTGACTTGGAGATGGAGGGAGGGGAAACAAAGAAGAAAATGCAATTACACAATTGGGGTATTTATTACCTATTTGGACCAATACAATTTTGCAACCATGTTGTATTGATACTCGCTGCTTTAGTATGCATCAAAGTATGATAAGATGTCCTCACAAGGTGTCTAGTTGGCTAAAGGATGACAGGTTTGCTACAATGCGGCAAGGGGTTAATTTTCGGTGGGCACATGCCCTCGGGAAATAAAAACCTCCTCCCATCCTCTAGTCACTTAGCGTTCAGCTATAAGTTGATCCCGTGATTTACCTCCCTCCACACAACCTAGGAATGGGCTACGAGGGGCGTTTGGGGTGAGCGTAATCACCTTTTGCTACAAAAATTAGATGGGTTTTATTCCTCTACTCATTAGCTTATTTACATACAAAAATAAGATTATAGCAAAGATAATAAAACTAAATTTTGTCATAGTATACTATGTTGATACTCCTCGACATGTGGTAAAGCGTGCTAGATGAATTCAAATGAGTATTACTCCTTTAATCTCATGTCACTTAGATTTCTTACTTTAGCATAACTATATCAACTAGTGATTAAATTAAAATTAATTTTTAAAATTGTTATTTCAATGCATGTTGAGATAAATTGATATAGGTTTGTCTTCTAAATTTCTTCTACTCTTTTACTTAATTTATTTATTTTTATTTTTGTTTTAGATTTTATAAATTATTTAATAATATTTTAGTGATATTAATAATGCAGTTTAATATAAGCTTAACAATGTTCAATGAACTATTGTACATTTCTATTGAATCAATTATTTAACCTATTTACCTTAATTTTTCTAATGTGAGGTTCTTATTCTTTTAACTCATTAAATTTATTAATCTAACTCTCTTAATAGGGTACTTATTGATCTTATTCTATCTTTTTATCATAGATTAATTGATTTGTATATGATATATACCCAATAATAAATTTGTCAAGCGATATAATTTATTCAATAATAAAATTATATATATAGTGAAAATTATCATCGAATATACAAAATTAATCAAAAACATAACTTATACAATATATATCTCATCACACTAAAATATAATAATATTAATATTAGATAAAAAATCATTGGTATCAAAAAATGAAAATGGTTCAGGTTTAGTATAATATTATTCTCTATCTACTTTGGCTCTTTTGACTTTTTAGAAACTCAAATACTACTTGATGATTGAATAAAAGTTACAAAAATAATATAAGGAATACAATTTTCAAAGGCCGAATTAGAAGATTTTAATACTAAAGGACCTAACAAACCACGTGATTTTAATTCCATTATACCATAAATGGATAGATAGGCAACTTAAATAAATGCACGGCTTTTTTCAATTTTTAGTTTGCATATTTATAAATTTTTAAATATTTTTAAAAAATAAAATATAAATAGTAATTTTGAATCGTTGTGAACCGTGAATCTTAAGGGTCAAGATTTTGTGAGTCATTAAAACGTTGATTTTGAACCGTCAAATCGTCATAGTCCAATCTAGTTGTTGCTAATTGAGTTGTTTCTCTAGGCCTCAAGGTCAATCAGTTTACGTTAGATTTAAATTGGTATCCTTAAGGTGATTTATGCTTAGTATTTTTGAGGCATTATAATTAAATAACAATTTTACATGAAATTATATTATATAATAAAGCCCATTCAAGACACAAACATGTTGAACTAAGGAGATAAAGGTACCCCAAGTTGGCAAGACAACTGTATCATTGGACTCTAGCATTTTAAGAATTTGATTGCACTTAATCATCTAGCCAATGTGAATTTTCATGGTCTTAATACTATTAATATGAATGAAGACTATTTTATGTTTTCCAATGAATATATGATGGTGTGAACCCTCACCTACTTGATAGCATCAAATCTAGGCAGTGTGGAACCAATCTATGTTCTCATAGCAACTATTTCATAGATACGAATAATACGTCCCATGTTTCCTTTATTTCAATGTGGGTTGATGTTTGTTTTCTTAATGGTAGTTGTTTTTTTTTGTTAATCCTTGCATGAATGATATATTTGTTCCATTCTAGGGCCAACTCATGCATACCCTTGTCATTTTATTTCCAAGTTGTACTTCAGATTAAGGTTCGAAATCTTGAGCTGAACTGGTGTTTTAATTTTTTAATGGAATGATATTATTTTGGTAACATGTGGGCAATTTGATGTATGGTATCAGTGGTAAACTCGAGGTCAAAAAAGGAAATAGATGAAGAAAAAGATAAGACAATTAAGTTCAATGTTTGCTTTCCATTTGGAATGCTACGATTTTGATATTATTTTGTATAGAGACAAACTATAAATAAAAAAAATAGCAATGTTATCTCAATTTTGGCATGCCAGTGCTGATATGAAATGATACTTGTCAATATGATTGACACAACAACATAGGAGACATTGTCTCAATGCCAAATAGTATCAAATTTTGGTAATTTATTGGAATGATACATTTCAACCGTTTCGTTCGACACAATATGAGATTTCAAACCATGCTTCAAATGGATGTCTAATCTAATGACAATTTGATGTATTCATGTGCACAAGTTAGATTTCAATAGAGGAATTACATGATAAAAATGAAGTACTTGGAAATTTCTACAAGATGCAAGGAATGTTTATTAGAAGAAACATCAACAAAAAGGAGCTGCATTTATTCCTTTATCATTGCATACAACAGAGCACTAACTCTCATAAACTCAGGTTGGACCCATTAAGGGTTTTCAATTGAACCATCATTAATGTGCAAGGTAAGAATTTATATGGAAAGTGTATAATGGGCTAAAGCTATTGAATTTCCTAAAATTATCTTGATATTGATATTTGAACATGAAGTTACCTAGGATTAGATCCAATGGGGTATTGCATACAAGAATAAACTTTTCACTTCATTCTGGTTTTCAAGTTTTTATAGTTAACGAAAGGAGCTCAGTTGTAAGTAAGAGCATTAAAGAGTGCCAAATCTATATGAGCAGTCCATAGGGAAGAATTTCTATTGAAGAACTGGTGAATGAAAAGTTATCTAAATCCTGGTCTATACACAATTAATGAGTCCAATCAAGAACAAAATATGCATAAGACTGCAAATAATCACCACGCTGGTATTGACATAAAGCTTTGGGCCCATGAAGGCGAACTGAAGAGATGCACTGCTCTGCTTCCTTCGCTGTGGACCAAGTGGAAGATCGCAGTAAACTGGAGCCCACTGTCTTGGTAACTGGAACTCCAAAAACTGATGAAGTTCTTCTATTGGTGGCTTATCTAGTGCAAGGAAAAACCAACTGTAAGCTCATAAATCTTAATCCTTCCCACAATAAATGCAAAGGATTTCTAGAAGGTAATGGAAGCTCAAAAAGAATTTCAAAAGTACAAACTTTATTATTTTGAAGGTGATGATGGTATTTCAAATCTAATAGTTATCAGATCATTCTAAGACGAAATGGTAATCACAAGCAATATATACTGTTCCAACAAAATGAAACCAAGAAGCACAGACAAAAGTTACATGCTCCACCCATGCTGCTTGTGCTGACTATGCCAACCCTATTCGTTGTCTGCATCGGGTACAAATTTTTTAATTTCGGCCAACATCAAGTGAGACAAACTTAAACCTCACATAATCAAAAAGTTATTTAAATCCTAATTAAACCTAATTTGAATCCAAACAATTTGGGTTAACTAGAGGCAAACATATGATAGAATTATATAGTATTAACCATTAACTCTATAATATAGGTAGGTAATTGTCTAAATAAGTGTTACATCTAATCAATGCAAGAAACTCATTCTAATAAGAAATTAGTAGAAATATTCTTACTAATATAGTGTGCTATAACTAAAGATTTTTGTTATACATTTGCATTGTTACAACGAAATGCTAATTCAATTGACTATACATTCTCTTTTTAAATTTATGCAACTAAAAAAAAGTGGATAAAAAGATTGCTTCACTGCAAAAGCATCTCAACACCAAGTATTACTTGATGTCCCGCATATTACAAAAAATAAAAGTCCAACAAATATAAAGCAACACTAATAAGTTTGATGGAGATAATGAAGAGTGAATATTAATGTAATAATTGACAACGTGACTCTATGTTCAATCTTCAGAAGAGTTACAACTAGACTTTAAATTCTCTATGCTAAAGCTTCTCCTCATGTTCCCTCATCATCATAACCTCCTTATCTTTTTGTTTCAGAATTTTATATTTATATAATTGCTCAATAACTTTTAATTTAAAACTACTGATTTTAATTTTTTATAACTGAAATCATCCGTCATAATGAAAATTATAATTTCTTAATTATGTATGAAATTGCCAATTATCTAACTAATGTAATCAATTAATGTAAATGTTAATTTCTCAAAAAGTCTCTTGCGAAGTAAGATAAGATTGTGTACAATAGTCTTCCTTGGGACCCCACATTGGCAGGAACATCGTGCGCAATTTTAATGTAAATGTTAATTTCAAATTTATCATATCAATTAATATATGTTTTTTTGTCATGGGACATTGATTGAAATATTGTGTCATACCAGGCAAAAGTTTTCGTTTTGGCCTGGGGGAGGTCATGATCTATCTACGCAATGTGAGGAGGTCACGATCCGCATCATGCGAGCTCAACGCAAGGGAGGTTGCAATCCATGTCGCACGAGCTCGACCACAGTGGGTGTCGAGGAGGGGAGGGGAGGGGGGGGGAGTGTTTTAATTTTAGAAGTTTATTTAGCTTATATTAATAATTTTAATTAACTCCTAGCTATAGTAGGGATAAACTTAATAGTCCTAATTGAATCCTAATAAAATTATCTTATTAAATACATATTTTATTTATTTTAATTATGAAAATATATAATAAAATTCTTATTTATTTATTTACTTACTATATGGGAGTGTCGCGATCCTTTATTTTTAGTTAATATATTTTATATTTAAAATAATAGCAAAACCATATTGGCGCAATACGGAAACTGTATCGTTCTGATTATAGACCGAAACTCCAACTTGAAATTTTAAACCATGATATGAGTTATTATAATGTAATTAAAATTGTGCACTATTTATGAAAATTATAGTTCGTTAATGTTAAGAAATTTTAAAAGAAAAAATATGTTATTAATTTTATTCATTAATTTTATACATATATACAGAGTATTTAGACTTAATCAAATCTCTACAATCAACGTAAATCATATCCTTATAATTTTCTATATACATATATATATATATATAATACTCTCCCTCGAGATAGAACATAAATATTAATCATGTTTAGCTTGTCACAAGATAATCAAGCAAAACCTCATTTAAAGCTTTTGTGGAAATTCCTCTCAACTATTCTCCTATTGTCACGTATAACCTTGTTGAAATACGCGACTGGAAGCAATATGTATAGTCGCTTGGTTATCACACCACAATTTGGCTGGTACTAAAGTTTTAAGACCTACTTCAACTAATAGATTCATATTATCTAACCGTATTTGTCATAGCTTTATATTCTGATTTTTCACTCGACTATGACAATATTTTGCTTCTTACTTTTTCATGAAACTAGATTTTCCCCTAACAAAAATGCAATGATCAAATATGGATCTTCAATCATCCTTGGATCATGCCTAACATCTAAAACACACTCAACCTTAGTATGTTATAGAAGATAATAAGTGCACCTTCCAAATATCATAAAATTTGTTCTACAATTGCCCAATGATTAATGGTTGAAAAAGTCATAACTAAATACGTAATATTTGGACGAGTCAGTCAAATAATTTAACTTTCTAATTAATCTTCTATACCTCTCAGGATCCTCAAACAATTCACCATCGTGTGAGTTGCAGATTATGAGTCATTGAAGTACTACTTGGTTGAGCCCTTAATTTTTCTATCTCTGACAATAAGTCAACCGCGAGGTTGCGGTGGCCTCACGACTACCTCACTTGGAAGTGCGAGCCCTGTGAGGTCGCGATGGCCGCTCCTAGCTGAGGTCGCAATGGCCTCCCCGCAACCTCACAACGGCCAAGCGAGGTCGTCATGGCCTTATGGTTGCCTCGCTTAGCCATGGGCATTGCGATCCATTTTTTTTCTTCCTCCTTTCTTTCTTTAATCTCATTCCTTTATTTTATTTTATTTGCTATAATTTTTTTTTCTCTTATTAATTTCTCTCCCCTTGTTTTTCGCTTTCTCCTTTTGCTTTGTTTCTTCTATTTTTTTCTTTCATTTCCTACTAATTAATTACTTTCCCCTTTCATATTCATTTTCGTTCCTACTAATTCTTTTTCTTTTCTACTAATTTTTTTCTCCTTTTCCCTTTTTCTTTATTTTTTTTTTTTTCGTTTTTTCTTTCATTTGTTGATTTTTTATTTACTTACGTTCCTGTATTGTTCTCATACATTGGAAAGGAAGACCTAATTGAACATCCTTATATCCATGGTATAAACTGCAAAGTCTTATTGATCGAGTGGAATTTAGTGTCCGCTCGCCGAACGACACTAGCATGGATTTGCAGCAGCAAGGCTGTCGCGACCTCGCGAGGTCACAAAGGTAGAGGCGACCTCGCGGTGGCCAAGCAAGGTTGCGCTTTTTTCACTACTCAAAATAAAAAAAAAAGAGGCTCACAAGGCTGCTAAAGTGGGTGCTAAGCAATATGGTGTCCAGCAACACAGGCCACCTGGATATGGAGAAGGATGATGTAGGGGAGGCTACACTTGGGCATACCAATAACACACCAGGTGCTTTTGGCCAGCTAGTTCTCCTTAACCTAGTGAGCACTGATTAACTGGACAAAGCAGTGCCAACTCAACCCCAACCATCAACGGAACCCAACCGCCAAAGGAGATAGATACGACCAACATCAATGCTAATTCGGAGACTTGGGTAGAACTATTCTGGGACAACCGGAAGGTCAAGATAGCGATGAAGCTCCACCATCTACAATGGCAAAAGAAAAGGCTGAATATTGAGTATGACGACATCAATACAGTGGAGGAGTCCTTGGGATTTTGCCTAGTGGGCTGTTTTATGGGATGCAATCTGGTAAGGATGGAATCATAGCAGTGACAAGGTGATGGAGGACTCAGTGTAAATTTCATATGCATCAGAGTGGTTGGACAATTTTCCGCTTCAATATGACGGCAGAGCGAGACCAAGTGTTGGGCAAGGCCCCGTACTTTGCATATGGCAACCCCTTGTTCCTCAAAGAGATGCCGAGTTGTTTCTTATTTGATGAGGACGAGAGGTTTGTTGTAGTGCCTAAAACAGGTTCTAGTAAATTTGATTAAATTAAGTTTTAAAATTTATTTTTTAAAATTATTTAATTATGCACCATAACTATACTTATACTAAAGGGGCTCAATAAATAACATGCTAAGTAATAAAATTAACAGACCCTACTCAATTTGTTAGAAAACCCCTCTTCCCTACCTTTTAAATATATCCCTTGACGAGAGAAATTGAGGTTTTCTCATTTTTTTTTTTGTTTCCACTGCCCACCTCCGATCCGAACCCTAGCAACCATTGAGGAGATTAAGGAAGAACCTTGTCGACGAGCTTAACATCGTTTCTCCTACATCTCGCTAAGAATCTTCTCGGACACCAAAGCTAAGGCAAGTTTTCTAATTGGGATACCAGAATTCTTTATCAAATTAGAGGAAAAAGGGATTGTGGGATCCGGCTTAGAGGATACCGGTATCCTTACCCAAGGCAAGTGGAATCCGACTTAGAGGATACCGGGAAACCCTACCAAACCTAGTACTATGGTAAGGATCTGGCTTAGAGGATACCAAAAACCTTACCAAAGCTTGTGGAACCCGGCTTAGAGGATACCGAGGAACACCACCAAACTTAGTACTAGGGAAAATGTTTAGCCAAACGAACAAAGGTTGAGGTAAAGGAGCCACTTTCAATGAACTATACTCATTTAAATATTCTGAACTTTAATGTTGATGCGAAAGTACATGTTTGATGTTAGTAAATTACAGTTTGAAGGTGCATGGAATTAAATAAATAAAAAAAAACACAGCCTGGTGCACGAAACTCCCGCCATGCGGGGTCCTGGGGAAGGATCCATTGTACGCAGCCTTACCCTGCTTTTTGCAAGAAGCTGTTTCCAGAATTCGGATGTTTGGTGCATGGAATTAAATAGCGGCAGGAAATTCTAAATTTCATTTTAAATGCTCAAGCAATTTCCTTAAAGATATATTAAAAAGCATGTGTATGCGTAGTTATTTCTGGTTATAAAATATTAAACTTGTTGAGTCATTATACTCACTAGGTCTATATCGATAATGAGGAGACGGAGGGTCTTGATGGATGAGCTAGCTCATATCAAGTAGTGCACACCCGGTGGCCTTTTTATTTCAGTTTGTCATTCTCCGTATTAGGATGTTGAGCTTTCCTTTTTGAGTTGATGAAGTAGTTGATTATTAGATGTTTTAGGACCCCTTTAATTGGTTGGTTGCACCTTTCGATCTTTTGAATATT
This sequence comes from Zingiber zerumbet, assembly GCA_037833815.1. Classification (NCBI taxonomy): domain Eukaryota; kingdom Viridiplantae; phylum Streptophyta; class Magnoliopsida; order Zingiberales; family Zingiberaceae; genus Zingiber; species Zingiber zerumbet. The sequence goes on along the minus strand of JBBMJZ010000010.1, from coordinate 7,787,148 downwards.
CATTTACTACTATGATGTTCAGACACAAATAGTT
>JBBMJZ010000010.1:7769453-7780653 GCA_037833815.1 Zingiber zerumbet | reverse complement strand
ATCTAGTTTAGAAAACTCGTACGTGAAAGTTTTTACGAAATTTTAATCTCCGCACGGATTCGGTGGCATGGGAATTTCGGGGTTTCCGCAACGCAAAAAGCGATTTTTATGGCCCGAAAAAAAACCCAACAAATAGAAAGCATGATAGGGTTAAAGAAAAATATGTAGCGTATCATACTAAAACTACCACACCTAAGTCTAGGAAGTAAGGTGATAACTTAGGCAATAACTCTAAGGATTTTAGATACATACCTAAGAAAAGGAAAACTCAAGGTTCTAATGAAAAATCAAAATTTGAGAAGTTAAGGAGTGAGAATCAAGTCTTGTGGTCAAGACTTGAAAAATTAGAGAGGAGCTTAAAAAAATTAACAATTAGTCTCAAAGGGTCAAAGAAGTCAAACCTAAGTCAAAATAGGTAAGAACCATCGAATGGTAGGAGAGGTTTGAGTTACAATCCTAAAGCCAAGAAGGATGCGCCTTTTTATCATAGAGTTCCATATAGTTATGGAACCAACCCTAGGTCAAGTGGTCAAGTCAAGGCTACAAGGGATGTCATCCCTAAAGTTAACCTTGCAAAGACCAATGTGACTAAGGCTTCAAAGAAACCTAAGAAAGTTACTAGGAAGGTCACGAGGGAACTTATCCCTAGAGTTGACCTAAAGAAGATGAGTGTGACCAAGGCTTCTAAGAAGGAAGGTATAAAGGAAGTTATCCCTAGTGAATACCTAGAGCATCCAAGGAACACCAATCAATTTTGGGTTCCTAGGAGTGTGTTCTCTATACCCTAAATGGGTTTAAAGAGTGTTAATTTTAATTGAAAGGGTAGTTAACCTAACTTTGAAGAAATTGATACTTGGAGGGCATTTTCAAGGTAGTTGTACTCCTTGAAAATGAGAAGGATTAATCGTTTACTCTTTGGAAGAGTAAAATATGTCAAACTTTAATAAATTGGGCTTAATTAAAATTGGCACAAATAGGTAAACTCAAAGAAATGTCAAGTTGGGATTTTGACATTCTCTTAGGGAGATGAGGGCAATCTAGGATTAGTTTTAATTTAGTAAATAATTAGGGATACTTAGATAATATAGGTATATCATTTATGCTAAGTTGTCATGATTGTTTGCCCATCATATGTCATGACATCATATTTTGCATTCATTTTGTTATGAAAAATAAACAACAATATCATGTCATGACATACATACATCATGTAGTTGTAGTAGTTTTTCTTTTTGAAAAATACTCATATTGATGTATGTCATAAATTATCATACATTATTTTAAATTCCTTGTAATTAAGGACAATGACATTAATCAACAAGTGACATACAAAGTGGATGATCAATTTTTAAAATACCTAGATAGATATACATGATCCTATAGATTAGGACAAAACTAAAATCTATATCTCATAAGGACTATAAAATGACTTGTATGTGTTTTAGTGTACATTAGATACAAGTGAGATATTAGGAGGATGAACATAACTCAAGATGTTGATTTAGTGCATCTTTTTGAGTTTTGATTTCATCAAAACATAGTTATCCAATCATTGGGAAAGCTAGTGTACAAGTGCATTTAGCCCAAAAAACAAGGCTAAAAATTAATTTTGAAAATCATTTTGAAATATTTTTGGAAAACCTTGGTGAATGATATATTTTGATAGGAATCACCATTGTACACAAACTAGAGCAAAACATTGAAGGTTTTAATAGTTTCAAGTTTTGTGTCAATTTTTGAAAATGGTATGTATTCTCTTAAAAAATTATTTTTCCTTAATAGTATATGACTTAAATAATGTCTATGTAAAAAATTTATGATTTTTGAAAAACTGTAGAATTATTAGGCATTTCCAAAATTCGGTTAAAAGCTGATTTTAGAAAAATCAGAAACTAAATTGATTAGCCGATCGATTGGGGAAGTTCAATCAATCAGTCGATCGATTGAACTGAGTTTTCCGTAAGCAGAAGCTTTCGAAATCGATTGGTCGATTGATTGATCCTATCTAGATCGATTCAGGTGCTTTTTCTACGAACAAAAACTCGCTCAATCAATCAGTGGATCGAGTGGCTTTGATCGATTGAATCCCAACTTCAATCAATTGGAAAAGCTGAATTTGGCTAGTTTAGTCTGATTTCAGTCCATTAAGCCAATATTAGTCATAATAACCATCCTTAACCCTATGAAACTCATTTATGAACATTTATGGCCAGTTTTCATGATGAAAACAAGAATGGAATGGTTAAGAACGACTAAATTAAAGTTTGGGATGAGGTTTAGTTTCGAAGTTGATTTTTGAACCTCAAAACTTTAAATTTTGGATTTCCTAAAGGTTTAGAAATTCCAAGCCATTGTTGGTGCAATGACAGAAGGTTAGAGCATATTTTGAGGAGGAGCTACTCCTTAAAAAACATGATTTTTTTCAAACAACGAAAAATGAAAGGTTGGAAACCTTCATTGTTATGTATGCTCTAGGATGAGCATTTGGGCACAATAAAGGGTATGAGACATTTATTGTGCTATTATGAACGACATATAGTTAACTTTTCAAGAAGAGAGTTTTTGATGTGTGCCAAAGAAGGAGAATGTAGAGTTTAAGTTACGAAACATTCATTACCCAAAAGGGAATATTACCCTCTTGGAAAGGGGGAGAATCAAGAAAACATTCATTCATGCTTTGGTATGAAGAAGAAGCTGAGGTTATGGGATTAGCCTAACTTAAACGTATTCTTAAACATCAAAAAGGGGGAGATTGTTAGTACAATTTTCCCTGGGTCAAGGTTGACTAGTTGACTAAGCTTGAGTTCGCTCAAGCGAGTCTTGATGTTTAAGTTTTTATATTTAACAATATATAGAGATTGCAGGTGTAATTGTCCATATAAAGATTGATGGTCAAAGTTTCACCAGAAGTCAAGTAGGTTAAGGTTGACTGAATACTTGACTGGGAAGTCCTAACTAAAGGTTTGGCAAGGGAAAGTCCAACAGGAAGGCAAGGGCAAGTCCAACGGGAAGGTTGGCAAAAGATGAAAATCTAAGTGGGTCAGTGTTGACCGGACACTTGGTGTGGAAAGTCCTGATGAGTGAAGGTAGGCAGTGAGAAAATCCTGGTGAGTAAAGATCAAGGTTGATCAGGTTGATTAAGTTTGAGTTGGCTCAAGCTTGAGTCTTGATATTTGAGTTTTAATATTTGACAATATATGGAGATTGCTAGTGCAATTGTCCACATGGAGATTGATGGTCAAAGTTTGACCAGAAGTCAAGTAGGTAAAAGTTGCTTGGATACTTGACAGGGAAGTCCTAACTAGAGGTTAGGCAAGGGCAAGTCTAACAGAAAAGTTGGCAGAAGATGAAAATCCAAATGGGCCAATGTTAACTGGACACTTAGTGTGGAAAGTTCTGGTGAGTGAAAGCCAGATAGTGAAAAAGTCCTGGTGAGCGAAGTCAGTCCTAATGAGCGAAGTCATGCAGTTTGAAAAATCTTGGTGAGTGAAGCCAAGTGAAAAGCCTTAGTGAGTGAAGTTAGGCAGATGGAAAATCCTGCTAAGTGAAGCCAAGTAAAAAGCACTAGTGAGTGAAGCTAGACAGATGGAAAATCCTAGTGAGTAAAGCCAGATGAAAAGCCTTAGTGAATGAAACTAGGCAGTTGAAAAATCCTAGTAAGTAAAGCTAAGTAAAAAATCCTAGTGAGTGAAGTTAGGCAGATGGAATATCCTAGTAAGTAAAGTCAGATGAAAAACCCTAGTGAGTGAAGATAAGCAGCAGAAAGCCTAGTGAGTGAAGCCAGGAATGAGGAAATCCAGGTGGGTGAAGGTTAATCAGACACCTGACATTTAGAAGTCCAAGTGGGTCATGGACGACCGGACACTTGGCATGTGACAGCAAGTCCAAGTGGACCAAGGTTGACCGGACACTTGGCACAAAGAGAAAAGTCCAAGTGGGTCAAAAGATTGACCGGACACTTGGTGACGAAGCCCCAGCAGGTCAAGGTTTACAGGATGCTAGGCACAAGGAAGTCCCAACAAGTCACAGTTGACCAGATATTGGGCAAGGGAACCCTACACTTGAGTTTAGCAAGTTAGGGTTAGTTAATCGATTAGTCGACCGATTGAACCAGGTCCCAACGGTTGATCGATTGGGAGAGTGTCACGAGCAAATGCAGCTCAATCGATCAGTTGATCGATTAGGGGAGATTTGCGAAAGCATGCTCCCCAATCGATCAACCGATCGATTGGGATACTCCAATCGATCAACCGATCAATTAGAGTTGATTTTCTCACGAAGACGTGAGGAAAGCCGGAATCGATTCAATCGATTCCAAGGACTTCTGCGATAGCATAGAAGGATTCTGGATCGATCTAGATGCTCTCCATCGATTAACCGATCGATTAAGAGATGACCGTTGTGTAAGATGCGAGGTTTGGACGGCCGAGATCGCTTGGATTGATGTGGCAATCGATTGAAAGCAAGCTCAGTCGATTGGGAACCCTAAAAGCGCAGATATAAAGGCGACGGCGAGTTCAAACGCAATAACTCTTAACTTCATCTTCTCCGCCAGTTCTTGGAAGCTTAGGGCTGAGGTGTTGCTGCACTTCCAAGCTTACAAAAGGCATTCACAAGCAACAAGAGATTAAGCAAGAAGATTTTTCATTTATATTCGTGTATTTACTTTTTGTTTCAAGTTGTATTTCTTGTTCTTGTGTTGTACAAGGTTTCTCCACCTTCGGAGTGTTTACATAGTAGAGAGTGTGTTTGTGCGTCATCAATGCTATTTACCTTTATAAAAAAAATACTTTTTTCATTTTTTATTTATTTACACAGTTTGTTTCAATTTCATTCCCAATTCCTTCGCTTAATTTTTTCCTCCAACGTAAATTTTTTCCCTCTTTCATTGTTAATTTTTTCCTTTATATGTTCACAAGGGTGAAGAGATAGAAAAAAATCTTAATCTCTTTAAGGATGGTTATTTTTCTCCCTCTATCCATCCATGAGATATCCAAAAAAAAAAATCTTACGAAAAGAATAATTTTTTCCCTCCATTTGTATATGAGGTAAATAGAAAAAAAAAACTCTTTAAAATAAAGAAAACAAATTGTCAGGAAGAATGAAAAAAATTAAATATAATATAATTTCTAACATTATAAAATATACTACTATCGGACCGGTGAATTAAATTATTCTATATGTAAATTTAATTTAATTTTAAATTGATCAAAATAAATCCAAACTAAATCTAGTTTAAACCTACTTGATCCCGCCATGCCTATTTGGTGAACTTCTATTAATCCTAAATTGACTTTTACTCCATAAGCATCAAACATTTCATAAGTTAATATCAAAACTTGAACTCCACATGCAACATCTCAAATATAACTCAATAGCAAATACTTTATACCAATCAAATATTAATAACATATTTTTTAATTAATATATTTATATTTTAAAATGTACTAAAATTGTATCGACGCCATATGTTACTGAAACGATCGTTCTAATCATAAACCAAAACTTGATACGGTTCAAAATTTTAAACCTTGCTTATATCATGCCTGTTATTGAATTCTACTCAATGAAGAAGAATAAAAAAGGGCAGCATGGTACACGAAGCACTCGCCAATGCGGGTCCTAAAAAGTCTATTATACACAGTCTTACCCAAATTTACAAGACTGTTTCCGAAACTTGAACCTATGATCTCCAAGTCACACGAGGGAGAATAATGTAAGAAATTGATTTATTTTTAAAAATTTTAATTGTAGTTTATTTTGACAATTATCCTATTTCTATATTAAGTATTGAAAATTTGATATATTTTTATGTAATAATTAAGCATTTATTAATAATTATTCCATATCCAATCTTTGTTGGAGGTTCTATTTTTAATGTGTGAGACAGTTATCTCTTTTGTTTCATTAATTTCATCTCAAGTTTTTGTATGATTTTAGGATTTAATTTTAGTGTTGCATTTCTAATTTACTCTTATTAGCATCGTGCCATTGGTAGTGAAATGCCCAAGTCAGCAAAAGTGACAATAAAATCCATGGGTTAACCTATATTGTTTCAATTGAACCATCTAAAACTACTATTTGTTCATATGCATCTTGCATATGGTATAGGCAGCCTGAATGTTAAATCTAAAATCATTTGTTGTCTAAAACTATGTGATCCAGTCCCTTACTGAATAAACAGCCTACATTAATTTCTAGAACATAGAAAACACTTATATATCATCAACATCACTTCAAAACAGATCCTAAATATTTTAACTACATTTCCAATCAGAATGATTTAAAAAAAAAATCACCTACCTCTGAGACTTCTACATCCAAATCCACTGAGATGGCTAATGATATGTTGGTTTGCAGCTCTATTCATAAGCAAATGCTAAAGATTTTGATTCTTTGTTTTTCATAAATCAAACCACTTTCAACATCTAAATCCCTTCCATGTCCACGTCAGTTGTAAATTAATGAGAAACATACATTAAAAACAAGAACTTTTAGGGATTGGGTTCTTCTCTAAAAGCTTAGGTTTGTGAGATAAGTGGTAGTCCATCCTCTTATATTTAACATGGGCCATCAAGATTCAATTAAAATGCCCATGTGGTGGACAGAGTTAAGAAAGTACAGATATAATTCATTTTTCCCTTAATAATATCAAATTAATAGCTCCTACCGGAGGATAGGCAAAAGTGTAAAATTGCATGGATATAAACTCTGAACTCATGCTCCTTTATAATGCTAAGAAAATCGTAGAAAGGCATAACAAGCATTAGTGTTAAAAAAAAATACTGATAGTTATGCATGCTATAAAGGATAAGTTTAAAATAAAGTGCTCAAATAAAGTAAAGTGGATCATTGTCAAGTCTTGATTTAATTGCCTTTTAAAGAGCAGAGAAAATCGTAGAAAGGCATAACAAGCATTAGTGTTAAAAAAAATACTGATAGTTATGCCTGCTATAAAGGATAAGTTTAAAATAAAGTGCTCAAATAGAATAAACTGGATCATTGTTAAGTCTTGATTTAATTATCTTTTAAAGGGCAGTCTGGTGGACGAAGCTCCCACCAATGCGGGACTCAGGAAAGGAGTGGACCACATTAGATCTATTGTACACCTCCTTTACCTTGCATTTTGCAAAAAATTGCTTCCGCAACTCGAACCCGTGACTTCAAGGTCACTCGTGACTTCATCGTGATTTAATTGTTTTTTAATAAAAATTATCTTTTTCTTAGAAAACTTAGTCTATGTAGGATCGAGTCTAGCTATTATTGGGTCTAAAAAAGAAATATAACCCCATAGTTTTATCAATTACGGTTTTAAAAAGGTTTTGATATCTCTTCATAAGTGTTCTCTCTCAGTCGAATCTTTTGTGTTGCATCAAATAGTGAGGAACCTTCCATTTCAGCCAATAATTTTTAATTTCCCAATTAAATCTCAATTTAGTCCTATCTTAATACACTATAAGATCATGAACTCTCAACATGTAGTTTTGGGCCACTATTGTTGTTTCAACGAGTTTCAATACTTGAGCCTCCATCTAAGAGTTGACTTAAGAATTTAATTCACAAATATTTAAGGTAAGTGTTGTTAACATTATGGATAAACTATCAGGTTCACCAAGGTGACTTTGCAAAATGTCAAAAGAAGAAAGAGGTACATATCTGTTAATGTGTTGGAATTTCAATTGTGACATTAATTTTACATAAGCACTCATAAAAAGAATCTTATAAGCCAGAAACATAAAATTGGAGCAATGTCAAATCAATGAATAAATATTCTCTTATATGCTTAGAGACAAGCTGCTAAACTACCTTATAAGAAGAAAACAGGGTTGAATAATAAATATAACATGTTCAGACAAAAGTAATGGCTCATTGACCCATAAGTTTATTTTGGAAATAAATATATCTGATATAGTACAGTAGAAAAAAAGCTTACATCGAAGGTACAGATTGATGGCATGGTTTAGGAAACCACTTCCAGGAACCCCATTCAAAAGGGAAGTAATTGGCAGAAAGGACATTGAAATAACATCAGGTTCAGAATGAACAGTGTTCAACCACTCAATATGAGATAAATCCCAAGCATCTTTTCCACCTCTTCTTTTTGGGATTATCACAATGTCCTAAAATTTAAAACAAAATCTAACAGATGATCCAAGAAATATAACTAAAGTATTTTAGAAATATTTCACAAAGGGCTAACACAATTTGTCATACCTCTTTTGTGCAGTTAGCGCTTGATGGACCGATATTCAAAAATCTAAGTGGTTGCTCTGTCATTTCAAACTGCACCAAGCAGAAATCCAATAATTGGGTATCAAAGCTAAATCAATAATACTAGAAAGAGCTGGGACCCATAAATCCAATACTTGATACTAAATATATTGCTCAATCTAGGTGGGGCATAGTTTTGTACAATACTAAGTGCAAAGACCATAAATCCAATACTAAGTGCAAAGACCATAAATCCAATAATTTGTACAAGACAAGTTTCAAAAATGAAGAAATGGGGCATAGTTTTGCATGAATGAGCAGAAACTAGTCTAAAAAACAAGTTTAATGTTTGATATGGTGATGCATTAGTATTTGCATAGGCAGGTCACAAATGGAAGTGTAGAAGCAACACCTAGGGGAAAAGAATTTAAAAATGAAAAATAAAAGAAAGTAGACAAACAAGACCAGAAGTGATATCAACAAAGAGAGGAAGAGACTCAAAAGGCAGAGAACTAAGATTGATGAGAATCAGAAAAGCAATAACAAAAATGTTAAGCCAATGTAGGAGGAATATTTGGTTGCAGAGTCCAAGGATAAACAAGAATAAGTAAAAGTAAAAAAGACATCTCTTTTTGCTGATGTCCTAGAGGCCATATCCACGTGTCTTTATCCTCATTTTGTTCTTACATTGCTTGAGGGTGAATTCCCCTACTTCTAAGAAAAACAGAAAATGTTCATGTTAGATATCAAATTTTGACCCATTTAAATTTTCACTTAATTTTTTTTAAACAATTTTAGATGATGAATTAACTAGGGCCGAACAACAAATTAGGTTTTGGAGTCAAGTTGAAGTCAGGTTGGGTTCGGATGGACCCTATCGTGTAGGTATGGTGATTAGGGTCTGCAGGTAGAGTCAATTTGGATTTGCTTTGGCCAGTTTAGGCCAAACCAAGCTTTTAGTTTGGAATAGTTTGGTTTAGTTGCGTTGGGTTAGATTAATATTTTTTTTAGAGCCTGAAGGTTATATATGTCCTCTTTCACTCTCTGGGTAATCCCCCTCTTCTCCTCTCTATGTGTGACGTCACCACCATCCATCTTTTCCCCTCTTCCATCTGTTTCTTTCTCCATTTTCTCTCCTTCCCTATTCACTGTGTCAAACACCTCACCCTCCTAGCCACTATCTAAGCACCCTGCAGCATCACAATCCATGCCCTTCAAATCTTCTTCCCTCTCTTCTTTCATGTTGCCTGGACTTGACGTTGCATTCACACAGTGCCACTGCACTACTTTCAAGTGCCAAACCCAATGTATGTTTGTGCCACTATCGCCACCTCTTGTCTCCAATGCCCCTTCCATCTGGTCCCTCTCTCTCTTCTTCCCTATTGCTTGTCTCTAGTGTCACACGCATTCAGCACCCAACCACATGCATGCTTACGCCAGTATCACCAACCCTTCTCTCCCAACCTTTCCCCCTCTCTCTTATCGATGTTTCCCTTTTCCGACACTACCTCTCCATACAAGGAAATTGGAAGGTAATAAACTTCATCAGGAGTGTGTAACGCCATGTATAGTGTCTACTTCATCATACATGAGTAACCCCTAAAGCCTCATTTTTTACAGTTTCATACATGATATACAACTTTTACTATCCAAAAAAAAAAAAGAAAAATGGAAGGTAATTACCCTGCTTAGCAACTCATATATCTGATTCATTTCTTGTACCATTGCTTCATTCATGATTTGTTGAGATTGACCCTTTGAAATTAGAGTGGATAGTTTAAAATTTTGAGCGGTATCAAAATTTTAATTTATGACTGAAACAATATAGTTTCGGCATCGTATCGTGCCAATACGATTTTGATACTTTTACAATATAAAACATATTAATTAAAAAATATTTTTATAAAATTGGATTACTATAAATTTTTATTATTAGGTTAAATTAATATTTTAATAATTAGGATTAGGCAAAAATTAATTTAGAATTAGGTTTAAATGGTTCATTTATTTTATATTATCAAAGAAACTACTTTGTTCCATTGACTGAGGAAAAAATTTCGAGGTAAAGCTTGGTCATATTATATTTTTATATTAGATTTGTTCTAATATTTGTTAGTGTTTTTAAATTAGACTGACAAATTATTGAGGTAAAAGCTTGGCCATGTTATATTTATGTTTTAGATTTGTTCTAGTATTTATGTCAGTGTTCTTGAATTAGAATGACAAATAATAATTGTTTGTTAGTGGAGAGAGTTAGATTCTTTAACTTGGTTGTATTAGAGTAATTCGACAATTATTCTTAGGTTTTGTGGTATTATCATATTTAATTTAAGTCTTTTCCTAGTGTATATTTGGTGTGTAAATCTATCTCTGGATTCACATATATTTGTGTGCATTAATTAAATATATAAAAACATTATTTATTATTTAGGTCATTATAGCTATTTAAATAAGATAATTAAAATAAAACCAAATTAGTGAACAGGTTCCACAAGAACTAGACTATTGGAAATTAATTAAATCATATTCATTCTTATTATATACATGTGATCATGTGGGAATTAACACTGGCAGGGTTTGTTTTCAAAAAATGAAAATTGATACTCGAGTTGCTTCTCCATCCTGGTTGATTTGTATGTTAATATTTGCACATATCTTTGATGCACACAAAAAAAAAACAAATTGTGCTTACTTCTCGTTTTTCTTGGCCTCAACTTTTGCAATAGAAGTTGATTCCCAAGTCTAGTTGGTTTAAACTAGTATCTAAGGTTGCTTAGAGATTCTCAATGTGTTGAGCATGGTTTTTGTTTTTACTTGTATTTTTTTTTTTTTTGTTGTTGATTTGATAAGTAGGGATTGAAAGAGATGTCTTACGTAGAATACAAGCAGGATGGGTGAAATGGAGGGGAGCATCGAGTGTTTTATGTGACCGTAAAGTACCTCTTAAACTTAAAGGTAAGTTCTATAAAACCGCAGTTAGACCTGCTAT
>JBBMJZ010000010.1:7757528-7769353 GCA_037833815.1 Zingiber zerumbet | reverse complement strand
GTCCAACAACTTGAGGAAGAAAATTCTAATTTGAAAACTCAAGTTAAAGAACTTAAAGACACGTTGGAACAGTTCACATTGGGTTCCAAAAATCTTAATCTGATTCTTGAAAAACAAAGAGTCATTTTCAATAGATCTGGACTTGGGTTTAAGCGTAAACATAAATTCAAATAATATTTATCACTTGTAAATAGATCAAATAGAAACATAGTCCAAGCATGGGTCCCCAAGTTAAACTTGGTTAATCAAGTTGGACTTGGACTATATTGGGTCCCTAAGGATCAGATCCACTACCTTGATAGACTCTATCGAGGCTATGATTCAGGGGGAACCAATAGAAAAACCATTTTATCAATAGATAGAATTGTCTGATGATTGATTTACTGCTTTTTAACTATACATGCTTAGACTAGGATAGTTAATGACTTAGGAATGATTTACACTTGACTAGTTAGACCTAGGAGTTAAAATAAGGAAATTAAATATTCAATTTATTTGAAAGACTTTATCTAGAAGTGGTGGATGATCACATACCTAAGAAGGCCTAGTGTCTCGCCACAGCCTGGAAGCCGATCTTCGAAATAAATATTTAATTAAGTTATTTTAAAATCTGAGCCTAACTCAATTGTAAATTAATCCTTAGATGGAATTTAAATTGAAGATTAAATTAACATTCTCACAAAATTATTAAGGTTCTTTGATTAATAATATAGAAAGGGTGAGATGGACCTAAGATTAAAATAGTTAATCAATTCAATTAAGATTAACTTAATTAATTTTGAAACATTAATTTCAAAATCTTACTTAATATTTTAAGTAATTTTAAAATCATAATTAATTTCAAAATCTTACTTAATATTTTAATTAATTTAAAAATCATAATTAATTTCAAAATCTTACTTAATATTTTAATTAATTTTAAAAAGTTAAGTGATTTAATTTTAAAAATTAATTGCAATTTTAAGTATTATTTAATTAATTTCAAAATCTGATTTGTAATCATAATTAATTTCAAAAGTTAACTATTATTAAGTTTTAAATCATAATTAATTAAAAAAGAAAAGGGTTAATTATTATTAAATTTTAAATTATTGATTCTTAGATGATAATTTTCAAATCATATTTATTTTTCAAATTATAATTTCAAAATTAATTAATATATTTTAAAAATCTTTACAATTGTTTACTCATATTTTTTAAAAAAATTCAAACTCACTTAAAATACAAATTTATATTTCAATATTTTTAAATATTGTTAAGATTAAAATGAAGTTAATTTCATCTCACACTCACTCATAAGCTGAACATATTTAATAACCTATAATGCGTGAGATGGAAAAGTAGGAAAATAAACAATAATCGTTAAATTTTTGTTAATTTACATGCTTGGACTCTATGACTTTAATTTTTGGCTGAGATTAATTAAGGGGGAGTGGAAAAAGAATTTTTTTTAATTAAACCAAGTTAGTTTTTTTTTAAATAATCTTCAACTTAGCTTCAAAATAAAAATTATTTTTGACTTAACTTTGAATTATTAAAAAACTATTTTTGACTTAACTTTGAATTATTAAAAAATTAGTTTTGACTTAGCTTTGAATTATTAAAAAAAAATTATTTTTGACTTAGTTTTGAAATAAAATTTATTTTTGACTTAGTTTTGAAATAAAAATTATTCTTGCTTTGGCTTTGAAAAAAAACACTTTGAAGAAGGGCATACTTCAACTGACCGAGTGGGAGATGAACCGAGATAAAATTGTGATATAACCCATTAGACTCTAAGCCTCTCTAAGATTTTGAGGCGGCAACATGTTTTGAAGTGTCATACCTTTTTGGATTGGCTTCAATTCCCCCACTTAGTGACAATATATCGAAGGAATTTCTCGCTTTTGATCCTCTCCGAATAGACACTTGTGGGGACTTAACTTGATACCATATTGTCTGAGAGTGCTATAAATTTTTTCAATATCTGAGATGAGGGTCTTAGTCTGCCTTGATTTAATTAGGATATCTGTTGACCATCCACAAGTGCACAAAATAGTCATAAAGTAATAAAAATATTAATCCTCAGGGGCTGGTGGTAAGTACTAGGGATATTGCAAAGTAGATTGTCTAGGTTAACGAATAAGGTGATGTTTCCTAAATTAGAGGAAGAGTTGTAGCTAGGAAGAGAGAGAGAGAGAGAGAGATCTGGGAAAATCACTTGAGGAAATCTATTTGGGAAGGAAGTTCTATTTGTGCTTCGTAGGGAATCTAAGTTTTTACCAATATGCAACCCTTTTATGGTCTTTGTTGAGTGTCTTCCCATTGATATCCAATGATAATAAGTAAGTAGGTTAATATAGAAAGTCAAGTTTAATGGTTACCCTATTGTCACCTAAGGAGCCCTGGTCATACAATCTAAAGTGCAACCATCGCATATTACCATGAATTAAGGAGAATCCTTTAAGCACAAATTAAGTTCCTCCTTGCATGGATCCGACCTTCGTTTCAAGCGAATCCACAAGATGTCCAGTTTGATGGTTCTCTTGTCACATAGGGACCATCGGGCACGCAATCCTTAGGATTCCCGCTACATGGCGACTAATCCACACATCCATTCAATTAAACAATAAGTATTAACAATAAAGATTCATGCATGTGTTTAATCAAATAAGAACCAAATGTAAACTTATCATTGAAATGAAGTAAGGGCATATCCATAGAGTTTCACTTTACATCACATCACAACTACTCCCTTTATCCTAGAACTAGAGGAGTCTACTCCATAACCGAAGGAACAAGACTAAAAGACATTAGTAAAAGCATTCTACTACCAAATCATATAGAGAGGAAGAGAAATGCTTAGCCAAGATGAATGTTGAGTATTCAAGATCCAATCCTTTGCTTGTAGAAGAGAGCAGATGGTGGAAAAATTGCTTCGAAATTTCTAAAATCTCCTAAGAATTCTGACGGCTACTCTCCAATGGGCCTCCCCCAAAAGAGAAACTCATTATGCCTTTATTGACACAGGACCATGTTACCCTTGCCCTTGGCATACATGGCCATGTCATTTGACATGGCCTCCCCATGTAGATAGCGGATCAGAAGGCACAATCATGTCTAGTAGGCACAACCAAGCCGTGTAGGATGTAAGCACGACCAATCCGTGTAGGATGTGGCTTCAGGTGACACAGTCATGCTACTATGCATAGTCTGCCCGTGTGGCTTCCTAGAATAGGAGGCATGACTGTGTTAATAGACACGACCTTCCCATGTGAGCTCCAATGAGGAAGGCATCATCGTGCCAATTGGCACGACCTGCCCATGTGAATATCTAGATGCATGGCACGGTTATACCTCAAGGTACGACCCGCCCATGGTTGAGTCCCGGGAGCCCTACGTCATGCATTCTTAGTCCAATTTTTTCTCCTTATCGTGTCCTATCATCAAAAATACAAAGAAGAGCATATCTCCAAACAAAGCTAGTAACATGCTGATAAAATTAGAAAAAGGAGTGTAATAACATAAATTAAATACAAGAAATGCAAGTGAATGTACATAAATCATGGTCTAAATGCCTATATAACCGACACACATCACACCCCCAGACTTAAACCTTTGGTTGCTTTCAAGTAAAAATCTACAATCTAAATCCATGTGTCAATGTAGTGCATTATAATCCCTAGTGACTTAATCTAGCTCTATCAAATAGTACCATTGGTGAGCATGATATCAAAGTAATTTGAGTATGGCCTAAAAGATAGTTCTTCGTGCTCGGTGCAATGAGTGACCCAAGCTTTTCAACTTTCAACTCTATGCCCAGTCAAGTCGTCATCTAACTGATTTCTTTGTAATCTCAACGATAGCTACTTACCTACCACCCACTTGGTTCATCCCTCTCAAACTATCTAAGGACTCAAAGGTGTGCTAGGAATCAAGAGACTCTTAGTATTTATTTTTCTAGTAACCTAAGACGGTCTCAAATGGTAAAGTACTAGATTCCACTTACGATAACTATTTTTAATCCCTTATTGATTTTTTTTTTATCTTAAGAGTGAAGCACTAACATAAATGCAAGTGTATATACATACAAATGTATGGATATACTTTTTCCAAATGAGCTAAATTGATCTGAGCCACATCTAGTAAACAAAATATAGTTTGAGAGATCACCTTAGGACACAAATACTAACAATTTCTATGAATCATGACTATTTACAAAGTCATCCATTATCTAAGCTTGGCAAAGTGGAGAGAGATCTTAAAACTAGACCAACACTCAAATGTTATCAATAGAGGTATGCTCACTTCTTGCTACTAAAGATAGAGACAAAAAATTCACTAAGCATACTAGCACTAAAGAATGAGCACACAAATGAAGAATAAATATGCTAGAATTTTTTACAATGAGAACAAGTCAGCAGTAATGTAAACTGATGCAAACTCTACAATAAAGCTAACCTGGAAACAAACTGAATCAAATTGTAAAGCAAACTAAAAAGAGAGAATGAAGTCAAAATATAATAAAACTAAAATAAACTAAAAAATTTAGTAGGTATATACAATGGTCCCCCCACCCCACTTGGTCATTTCATTATCCCAATGAATAAAAAAGGAGGTGGGGTGGGTCATGTCTTGGTCGATGAAAAGGCAGAGGAGGATAAGGCAAAGGAGGCTAATCTTTGGGATCTGGTGAGCAGCACCTAGGAGGAGACCTAAGGACTTGTGGTAGGTTGCCTATTTGTTCATGATAGTGGTAGAGTGTGGCAACCTGCTAATTCGTGATATACTCATGTCATCCCTAAATTCTTATATTCTATCATGCTCATTATAGTAATCCCTAAATGATTTCACACTTCTTGGAATTGATCCACAATCATTGTACAATACCCTTCAAATAGTTGTTGGGTGGTCTATTGCCTCTCATAAAGATTTTCCAAAGAAGCATGAAAATCTAAAAAAATGAAATCTAGAATACCCGAGTTCGTCATAGGCAAAAGAATGCCTTGCCGGATCTGGCTGACTAACCAGCTCTGGGTATTTAGAGGATGAGGGAAAATGATGCTTCTTGGGAATTGAGGTATGCTCAGGTAGTGTCTTTTATCACCCAATTGGCAGGGTTATGAATAGAGGTTTGGTCGGGGCAAGGTAGGGGAGTGGAAATCCATTCCTCCAAGGGAAAGCATAATTATTCTCATCCCGAATTATCATTTTAATGGCCAAACATGTATCAATATCTATTTTGTCATTGCCATGAACAACCTCTAGCCCATATAGTTCACATTCAAAGGATATAGCAATTTGAGTATCAAACCTCCAAAAACTATAGTGCATGAAGATGCCTTCCTAGATTTTACAAGAGTCTGCAAAAAATGGTATCCTGAATCAAAGTCCATTTTGTTCAACATTGTCCAAAATGAGTAAAGCTCAACTTTTCTTACTACTCCATCACTCTTATCCCTACCAATTATAGTTTTGCTCAAAACTCAATGAAGGTATTGAAATATAGGGTTCTGAATGTCTAAAGCTTTTGATAGTGAAGAGTCATAGCCTTCACCCAAGTCGGTTAGTTGGTTCCAAAAAGAATTGTCGTTGATTTGGTAGTTAAATGTGTGAGATCCCCCCGTAGGCAAGTTAAAACAACTGCTAAAGTCGAAAAGAGTCCATTGATGGTCTTGGTTCATTAATCTAAAGCTAATCTTGCCATCATGATCATCATCAAAAGTAAAATAAGTTTCGATCAAACTTAAAAATTCTAGAACAAGGCAAGGGTAGGTGGGATGGTTTGTGTACATGATGTCCTCCCATCCTAAAACACTAAGTAGCCAACCAATGTCATCCCTAATTCCTAAAATATCCATGATAGTAATATCAAGGTAGTGAGTGTACATAAGTTTACAAGACATGAGAATTTCAAATCTAAATTTTTGCATATCATTTTTGAAAATAATACCATACTCATTTTCATTACCTTCAATGTGTGCCTCGAGCTTCCCTTTGCTTTTGGATATGGTCTTCCCCTTGCCTTTGTCGGATCTCTTTTCCTTGCCATTGCTACGGTCATTGTTTCCATCTACGGAACCACCTCCCTTCTTCAATTGTTTCAGGATTCTAGACATGATGCTTTGAGTCTAGAAGAGAGAGTTGTTCATGCAAGAGTGTGTGGAGATCTAGATATAGATCTAGAATGAGTCGTAGGTGGAGAAAGCTTGAGAATTGGAAGAGAAAGAAGCGAAAATCTCAAAGATTTCTTGATCTAGAAGATAAGATGCTTAGGGAAGGAAGTAGAGGAAATAAGGTGTTGAAGGAGAAGAAGGAAAAGGGGAGTTTGAATCACACAGTCGTGCCCTAAGATGAAGAGGAGGTGTGAGGGGTAGTTATGCCCTAACCCTAGATATACACGATAGTGTCAGATGACATGACTTGCCCATGTGTTCTTCAGTGAAGAGCAACAAGGCCATGTCGAATGACACGACCTGTCCATGTTTTCTTTAGTGATGGTCAACACGACGTACCGTGTCAAATGGCACGACTTGTGTCTCTATTTTTATTAAGCACCTCCATGCCCACTGAAAAGTTTGTGACTAGTTTGTGGAGAACAAAAATCTTGAAAATGTAAAAGAAAAGCATGAGTTAA
Source organism: Zingiber zerumbet (assembly GCA_037833815.1). NCBI lineage: Eukaryota > Viridiplantae > Streptophyta > Magnoliopsida > Zingiberales > Zingiberaceae > Zingiber > Zingiber zerumbet. The sequence continues at coordinate 7,762,737 of JBBMJZ010000010.1, read as the reverse complement.
AAACTTACGTAATGAAAGTGAATAAAATAAGAAAAAATATGATTAAAAGAACCCTTGGGTTGCCTCTTAAGAAGTGCCTATTTAAGCTCATGAGGTCTACCCCAATTGGCTCAGCCAGGAGTCTTTGCCGAAGGGGCAATGCTCCCCTTCATTAAAACAAAATGTGTTTGACCAATCCTTCATCCGAGAGCGCTCTCAAATGATGTATTTCTCATTTTGGGAGTTCGATCATTTTCTTTTCCTACCAAATTTGGTGCTTCATCTCACAATCTCTCTGACAGGTGATGGTGAACTTTTTCATTATAACTCCCTTGACTTTATTTTTTGAAAGTACTCTCCACTACAGATACTTCAGAAGATCCATTGGACAAAACAAAAATCCAATTTGTCATTGCTAATGCCCAAAGATAACTTATGATTCTTTACGTCTATCACTTCCTCTGCTATGCCTAGGAAAGGTCTTCCAAAAATTAATGAAAACTTTGGGTCCTCCTCTATATCCAAGACTATGAAGTTTGTAGGGAAAATGAGACCCCTACTTCCACTGACACATCTTCTATTATGCCCATAGGATATCTATAAGTGATGTTCGCTAATTGTAATGCCATGGTAGTCAATTTGAGATCATTAAACCCTAGGAAATAAGACTCATGCTAGCTCTAAGGTCACATAAAGCTCTACTAATAGAAGTGGTACCAATTTTATATGGTATGGAAAAGCTTCCTAGGTCAGTAAGTTTTAGAGGCAGTGTATCTAGGAGTAAAGCGTTATATTCTTCTATTAATGCAATGATCACAAATCCCTCTTTCTTTCTCTTCCTAGAGATGATCTCCTTAATGAACTTTGCAAATTTTGGCATCTATTGCAATGCATCCAAAAGAGGGATGTCAATGTATATCTCCTTGATCTTTTCCAATAACTTGTCAAATTCAACGTCTTTCATTGCTTTAGAGATCCATTGAGGGAAAGGAATGGGTGATACATTTATTTTTGGGAGAAGTCCTTCAACCAGTATAGTAATCTCTTCCTCATCACGAACAACTCCATCAGAAGGGGTAGAAGAAGATGGTTTTCCATTATAATTTATCCCTTATCCTTAGTAATCACTTAGGGTTCTCCCAAGATCCATCCGCTTCTCAACTCGATTATGTTGCAATGTTCCACCGAGTTTTATTCTGGCTTTCCTGGAAAGTTTCTTGATGAACTTGCTACTTGTGCAATTTGTATATCAAGCATTTTCAAATGCTTTTTAGTGTTATTCATCCTTACATTCAGTTACTTGATATCATTTTTCATTTCTCCTTGATTTGAGAGTATCTCTTCAAGAGTTTCTCTACTCTTGATGGTTGATTACCTTGTTGATATCCTGCTAATTGCCCATGTTTTTGGTTGTTTCTATAAGAGAAGTTTGGGTAATTCTTCCTATTGGGAATCTTGTGACCGGCTAAAAGGGGGTTGAATAGCTAGGTCACCCCCAAGTCGATTACATCTCTACAAGAATGTTAGTTTATGCAAGAATAAATGAAACTAAAACAATAAAGCAATTAAATAAGCAAAAACTCTAACACGTTTGATGTAACGTGGTTTGGAGATTGTTTGCTCTTACTCCACGACTTGTCCTTAAGGTGGACGAATCCTTAATTCGTCGGTGGATTAGTCCCCAGCAATCTCCGGCTAGAGCTTACTCCTTATCGATGGAGTACAACCTCTCACAAAGCTCTCTTCCTCTTATAAGATGGAACTTAGGTTTAGGAGGAAGAGAAAGGCTTGGAATCTTTAGGTAAACACTTAGGAGTTATTCAATGAATATCAGTAACCTCCTTCATGCCCCAAAGCTCTCTTTAAATAAGAGGAGAGAGTTGAACACAAGGTCAACTCATCTCGAAACCAGTCGACTAGTCCATACACCATTCGACTGATGTAGCTGTTGGGCACAATCAACGGCTCTCCGTAGAATCCGGGATTCTAAGGACAGTCGCTAACGACCTTGTACCAGTTGACTGGTGTTAACACTAGTCGACTAGTCTTCGCAACTGTCGGGCACAAAACCATTCTGTGCTCTCATGAATTTAGAGCAGTTGACTGGTCTCAGTACCAGTCAAATGGTACCTTACATTCACTCGCACTCATCCTTTTCAGAGTCACCTTTGAAGCCCTCTTCCTTGGCCTTCGTCCCTCATATGTACACAAGCCCACGGCTCCTCTCCATGCATCCTTCGCGTTACCTTGAAGTCCGTTTCCCTTAGCTCCACTTCGTTGCTCCTTGTTTGGTCAGTTTCAACAACTGCAGGCCTTTTAAAACTAGATCGCCAGATAATGGTGATATAAATATATCGTAATGAATAAATCTGTGGCTATGATGTATGTCGTGGTTATAATGCTAGTGACTTGCTGTAATAAATGTTGATGAAGAAGTTTGGTAATGTGAGAATATTAAATAATTAAACTATGGACAGTAAAGATTTTGTTAAATTTGATTTGATGAGTATATTTTATGCGTGCGCCATAGTAAAATGGAAAGAAAAAAACAATGTATTTTTCTTCTAATTTCGAATCAAAATTCATCTTACAGTTTTTTAAAATCGAAGATTGTTGCGTAAAAAGGGGGCAACACCTCTCAACCTTTAATGCAGAAGAAGAGAAAGAGAGAAAGAGATCGTGTGGATCAACGAGACAAAGACACACAAAGGAGAAAACATGAGGAAGGAGAAGAGGAGGAGAAAGAAGAAGAGTTACCATGGTTCAGCAGCGTGCTACTCCACAAAACAACCGAAACTTTATTAAAATTTTCTCTACACAATTAAATCATGTTCCATGATTTTTGTCATTGTACAATAGGTTTATAATGATCCCTATAAATAGTGCATAAGCCCTAGATTAGATAAATCGTAACAAAATTTTATTATAAAAAATCACAACAGAATTCTATTATGAAAAATCGTAACAGAATTCTGTTATGAAAAATCGTAACAAAATTCTGTTATATAAAATCGTAATAGAATTTTATTACAAAAAATCTTAACCGATTTTTCTTCCATGACATCCATCGTATTGACTTTCATCTAAATATGAGCCACCCGTCAACAATCTCAACCTTGGCGAATATTAACATTTTTAAAGAATACGAGTATATGAATAAAATTCAACCTAGATCTCTGGGTCTGAGTTTCCTTCCTCTAGCATCTAAAGATATGGATTAAGTTCAAGCAATGCTTGAACTTCTCTATGGTCACTTACTTTGTCAGCATGTTTGTAGTATTGTTTGCAGTGTGAACCTTCTCAAGTTGAATTTCCTCGGAAGCAATCAGCTCTTTAATCTTGTGGAATATCACATCAATGTGCTTGGTTCTCGCATGATACACCTAATTCTTTGCCAAATAGATAGCACTCTGACTATCCATAATAATTTGACTCCACATTGCTGAACACCTAGATCTCTAACCAACCCTCTAGCCATAAAGCTTCCTTCGTTATTTCAATTGCTGCCATATACTCTGATTCCGTAGTAGACAATGTAACAATAGATTGTATCATAGATTTCCTATATATAGGTCCTCCTGCCACAGTGAATACATATCCTGTAGTAGACCTCTTATCATCTCAATTTTCTGCATAGTCTGCATCTACGTATCCAGCAACTGAAGGATCTTCTGGTTGCCTACTGAATATGATGCCATAATCAATTGTATTTCTCAAGTATCTAAAAAACCACTTCACTGCATCCTAATGTGGTAGACCAGAATATAAGAGAAACTTGCTCACCATACTAACTGCTTGACCCAAATATGGTCTCGTGCAAATCATGACATACATCAGACAACCAACTGCACTGGAATAAGGAACCTTTGACATCTCTTGGATGTCGTCATCCGTTTTTGGACACTGTGTACTAGATAATTTGAAGTGATATGCCAGGGGTGTGCTCACCGACTTTGCATTCTTCATGTTGAACCTATCCAACACCTTCTCCACATACCTACGTTGAGAAAACCATAATCTCCCTGCAGCTCTATCCCAGTGAATCTCCATCCAAAGAATCTTCTTGGCCTCTCCCAAATTTTTCATGTCAAATTCCCTGCTTAGTAGTCTCTTCAATTTGTTGACCTCTTCATCTTCTTCACAACAATGATCATGTCATCTACGTATAGTAGTAAGAAAATCAGTGACTCATCTTGAAGATTCTTCACATATATGCAGCAATCATACTCATATCTCCTATATCCGTTTTTGAATCATGTACGAATCAAAACATTTGTATTATTACCTAGGAGATTGTTTTAATATATAGAGTGATTTCTTTAACTTACTAACCAACCGCTCTTGTCCGGGCTAACTAAATCTTTTAGTTTGTGACATAAAAATATACTCCTCCAAATTTTCATGAAGAAATGTTGTCTTTATATCCATTTGCTGCAACTGCAAATCGTGATGTGCCACCAAAGCCAACACCATTCTAATTGACATATATCTTACCACTGGAGAGAAAATTTCTTCATAGTCAATCCCCTTTCTGTGTAAATACCCCTTTGCTAACAACCAAGCCTTGAACTTCATTTCTTCTCCCTCTGCCATTGCTTCTTTCTTCTTGAATATCCACTTACACCTTGTAACTTTTTTTCCTTCAAAAAGTTCCACTAGATTTCATATTTGGTTCTTATGCAACAACTCCATCTCCTCTACCATAAGCATCCATCCAACTTGTCCTTCTCAGAGCTGTGTATCACCTCTTGAAAAGGCGTAGGGTTTCCGCTACTAGTGATAAGTGCATAAGATACCAAATCTTTGAATCCGTGTCTGGTGAGTGGTTTTACGACTCCTCTAGTTTTGCCACTAGCTATAGTGTGATGCTCCTTGTGCTTTGAGTTAGAATCATCAGAGTCATTAGTCTCTAGCTCCGCCTATATAATATTTTTCTCCATGTTGCTTTGTGGTGTTTCCTTTTCTTCTTCCTGAGTATGTTGTATCATAGCCTTTTCATCAAATACCATATCTCTACTAATCACCACCTTGTTTGCCTTAGGATCTCATAGCTTGAAGCCTTTAACTCCTTTTTGATATCCTAGAAAAATGTACTGTTTTGACTTCGCATCCAGCTTTACTCTTTTCTCACTAGATATGTGCATATAAGCTGGACATCCAAAACTTAAAGATGAGACTAATCCACTTTATTTCTTGTCCATACTTCCTCTAATCCTTTACTTTCTAGTGC
>JBBMJZ010000010.1:7721850-7732074 GCA_037833815.1 Zingiber zerumbet | reverse complement strand
CCCCCCCCCCCCCCCCCCCACAATCACACCTTTTCAATCCTGCAAAGATTAGTCGTCATGGAATACCATACCTATAAGTGATATTTTGTCAAAAGAATTTTATCACAGCTTACTCTGTGGACTAGCACTTCTGCTACCACTCATTTAGAGATATAATCTGCAGCTACGATAATAAACTTCTTCTATGAGGTTTCTTTGGGAAAAAGTTCCACTATGTCCATTCTCTATTAATCAAATGAATAAGAGGAAATTAAAGACTCCATTAATTTTGTTGGGCTAGTTTGCCAATTTTGGTGACTTTGACCGCTCTCACATGACCTCACCATCTGCATTGCATCTTTCTGTAAAGTGGGCCAAAATACTTGGCTAGTAATGTCTTTCATGCGAGAGATTATCCTCCTAGATGATTTCTACAAGATCCTTTGTCTATTTCTCCTAGGGCATATTTGGCTTCTCGAGGCCCCAGACATCGAAACAAGGGTCCAACACTAGATCATTTGTATAACACTCCTTATAAATGACAAAACTTTTCCACTCGGTATCTGAGTTGTCTAGCCAATAATTTATCCCTAGACACCCTTCCCTTTTGAAAGAAATTCATAAACTTGGTTTACCAGTCCGGTATTGGGTTGATGTGGTTTTCTAGCTGCGACACCATCTCTACTTGTGCAATAATCTCTTGAGAAGTCCATTCTCCCAAGGAATTAACTAACTATGTTAATTCATCAGCCTTTGCATTGTCTGCCCGAGCAATCCTTTTTAGCCAGAATTCCATAAACAGCTCCTTAGCCTTCTCAACCATTTCACAATATCGTCAGCATTTTTCATCTTTAACTTCAAAAACCCTACTCACTTGCTAAACCACTAATTGTGAATCCATGTGTATCAAAACTCGATCCGTCCCTACATTTTAAGCAGCTCTCAAGGATATGAATAAGGCTTTAGATTCAGATCCATGATTAGAGGCGCGAAAGGTCAAATGAATAGCCAATTTGATTTTTTCACCTTTGGATAAGAATAACTCCTACACCACCACCTTCTTTGTTCGAGTAACTGTCAGCATATATCCTTTAAGGTTTATTCTATTATACATGAAGAGATTTTACCAAGAAGTCAGCTAGGGTTTGCGCTTTGATGGCCAAGTGAGACTGATATTCGATATTATATTCACTAAGTTGGGAAGTCCACTTTTTGAGACATCTTGTAGCCTTGGGATGTGTAAGAACTCGACCAAGTCGTGCATCTGTTAACACAAGTACATGATAAGATAAAAAAAAAAGTAGGGTTTCAAATGTTTAGCAATTAGATCCAAACTCATAGTTATTTTTTCCATACTAGAATACCAAACTTCGGGACCTTTGAATAAGTAGCTAACATAGTATGCAGGCTATTGATTTTCTTTTTCTTCCCAAATGAGTACAAAACTTACTGTTATATTTGAAAGAGTTAAATATATACCAGTAACTTTTCACCGGGTTGACATTTGGCTAGAGTAGGTATGTGTGCCAAATAATCTTTTACTTCTTGGAAGGCTTTGTTGTAATATTCATCCCATTGAAATCGGGTAGCCCTATGCAATATTTTGAAAAAATGAAGACTTTGATCAACGAATCGGGAGATGAAGTGTGACAAGGATGTTATCCTTCCCACCAACCTTTGAACCTCCTATAAATTTCATGGAGGTTTCATGTGCTGGACAGTTTCAATATTCTTAGAGTTCATCTCAATGCCCTGCTCAGTGATTATGTAACCTAAAAAATGTCTTTTGGTAACACCAAATGTAAATTTTTAAGGGTTAAGTTTCATATGGCATTTTCCTAAAGTGGCAAAAGTTTCTTTCATATTTGGTACTAAATCCCCTACATGTAAAGATTTATTAATATGTCATCTACATATACCTCTATGTTTTGCTTCAGTTGATCGACAAATACCTTATCGATGAATTTTTGGTATATTGCTCCAGCATTCTTCAACCTAAAAGGCATAACTATGTAACAAAAGGTAACATCCGTGATAATAAAGCTTACTTTATTTTAATCAATTTTGGTTAAGGACATTTGGTGTTACCCTTGATAAGCATTGAACATTGAGACGTACTAATGTCTCACAGTGGAATCGACCAATTGGTCGATGCGTGCGAGGGGTAGCAATCTTTAGGACAAGCCTTGTTCAAATCTCAAAAATCCACATAGACATGCCACTTTCCAAAGAAATTAGGGACCAAGACCATGTTAGACAAGTAGGTAGGATACTGTACTTCTCGAATGTGTTTGGCGTCTAATAGCTTTTTTTACCTCTTCTCTAGTAATTTGATCTTAATCAATTCTGAAAAGTTGTCGATTCTTCTTGACTTAATGGGTTTCTGGTGCAATCTGCAATCTATGCTCCATCACTACAGGATTAACTCCAACCAAATCTTTGGCGCCCTAAGCAAAAATGTTTGTGTTCCGAATAAGACAAGAAACTACTAATTTTTTTCAATGCTTCAGGTAGATCTTTAGATATTCTGGCGCTTCTTTTCAATTAGGATGGAACTATAGATACTGCTTTTATTTCTAGTTTGAAGGATTGTGATTATTTCCCTTCATTAATAGTATAAACCCCCTCCATTGTTGGCCTTTGCCAATTAGCCCATGCTCCTTTAATATTTCTTTATTGCTCATTTGTGATGATTTCCTCGCAACACTTCTTAGAAGCTCGTTGATCCCCCTGAACTTCTCTGACCACATTTTCCATTGAAAATTTAATTTTCTGATGGTATGGTGAGACCACAGCTTGCAAAGCACTAAGGGTTGGTCGTCCAAATAGAATATTATAGAAAGAAGGAGCATCCACCACCATAAATGTAGTTAGAATGATTTTCCTTAATGGTAATTCTCCAAGAGCTAAGGACAATTTGATTTAACCAAGTAGTCATACTTCATATCCAAAAAATCCAAACAAAGAAGTAGAAATAGATTGGAGGTTTTCCACCTTGATCCCCATTCGCTCCATAACTGGTAGGTATAGGATATTAACCGAACTATCTACATCAATAAACACTCTTCTCGCATCATAATGGGCGACTAAAGTGCGTATTTGTGGGGAGGAAAACTCTGTTTAAATCACTAGGACTAAATCACAAAATGTGTCCCATATTTGTCTTAGGTACATGAACAACCATGCATTCTTCCTTGTTGTGTCTTTTACACGATTGATTTGTATCATCGTCAGTGGTTCCTCAAGAAATTATATTAATTTGCCCATGAATTGTTCCCATGAATAGGCTTGCACTTGATTTAGAAAGGCAAGAACAGTAGGGTGAGTAACGTGAAGGTTTTTCCTAGGGAGGTAAAGAGGGAGTGATCTTTGTTGACATGGGGCAGGAACTATTAATATATTCTTCATATGAGGATAAATTAACTTCAATGATTCGTTCCAACTCCTGCCTTAATGCTCGATAATTACGTGTGGTGTGACCATATTCTTGATGGAAATCAAAAAAATATTAGAAGGTTGTGTTTGGGGGTTCCTGTTGTGCTCTCACAAGCCGCCTCAAAATTTAATGTTCATCACAAATCTGCATGACTCTTTCTTTGGAGTAACATAAAGGAAGACCATAGAGATGATACCTTGGGGGATCTTGCAGCATTGGCCTAGGATGAGTTTGATGCTCGAGCGATCACTCATTAATACCTTCTAGATGAACTCCCCTCAATTCTTGCCTGGCTGGTTAAGCTTCTTCGACATAGTACCAGGAATGCATCACAATTTGATGGAGGCTTTTTTTATAAGGATCGAAACAAACTCTTTGTTAGGACCAAGTCTTATACCAATAGAGATATTTTCATCTTATAAACCTATGATCTTTTCCATATATTTTCAATGTGAGACTTTGATTATATTTTCAACAATCATTCCTTCAAATAAAAAACCACCATTATTCTCATTGGTCGGACCTCTCCTCAAGTATCGAGTCACTCTTGACGTGCTTAAGATCTCCCCTCGAGTATCGGGTCACTCATGACTAGCTCAAGGTCTGTCCTTAAGCATTAGGTCACTAATCTGCTCAGGGCATGCCCTAAAGTATTAGATCACTAATATGCTCATGGTCTCCCCTACTTCATTTAAGATTCCACCCACATGGTTCAATCTGGATCATGGCTCTGGCTCGTACTTCTTCCAGAGGTTAGTCGGTGAAGAGCGATCTCATTTTAATACCAATTGTTGGGACCGAAAGATTTCAGAAATCTTCACAATACTATGATATTATCCACCATGGGCCTAAGCCCTCATGGATTTGTTTGGACTCTACCCAAAATATCTCATACCAATAGAGATATCTTTATCTTATAAACTCATGATTTTTTCTATATATTTTTAATATAGAACTTTGATTGTATTCTCAATACTCCTTCTCTAAGCCCTTAAGAAAAAGCTCCCCTTAAGATTTCCAGAACCGTTAAAGGAATTTCACGGGTCATGCAGGTGTATCATTGGGCGTACTACCTCCAAGTTTCCCTGGGCTTTTGGTTGAGATTAAATAAATTGAGTGGGGTGGGCACATGCCTATTGGAGCTGGAAAAATGTTATAGAAATAACACGGCAAAATTATTGAAAGAAGAGATAATTCTCGATTTTAAAGTGTTGAACCATTGCTGTGGATGTCCTATTAGAATATTTAATAAAGAAATGATACTTAACTCCTTTGGTGTATTGATGAAGCACCATAATACTCTAGGATATGAGATGGCCGGAAATGTCACACTAGTTTCTCCTTTAATATTTATTCAAAAAAGGATCTGGTGAGCAACCGTCCTTTTGAAAGAAGAAGGTGTTACTATGATCATCCATTATCAGGATATTGCTTAGATGTGGCATCATTGGCAATGTATCGACAGGTGTATGATAACTAGTATTTTGATGCGATATTTTAGCTCTCATACTTAGTATTTTTATCCTCTCATTTATTTAAATTTTGCTTAACATCATAATTCACGAGTTAGAATATATTTGTGGGCTTATTATAATCTCTCCCTAATTTTGACATTATTTCATAATTTTATAGGGAATTAAAGAAAAGTCATGGACATGAGTCAAGTCAAACCGATTGGTTCAAAGCTATGGATCTAAAGCTGATTCTAATTGAGAATATTTGGTTCCAGTTAAATGTAGAGCTTAGTTCATCTCATTCCAAGAGCGAAGAGCCCAATTTGATCTAATAATCCACTTCTAAAGCCCACTCATCCAAAAGCCCAACCCATGAAAGAAAGCCACTTTTCTTATCAAATCCAGATTCAAACTTCTCAACCCAAATACGGATCCTCAAACCCGAAACCATTAAGAAATGCACAGTCCTCTTTTCTCCCAATTCCCACACGCAGAAAATAGCTCCTCTTTGTTCTTCATTTCTGCTAGGGTACGGACGCACCTTACACCGCCACATTCTTCTCCTTTCTTTCTCCTCACCATCGGTCAATGGCTTCTTCCCTTACCTTCACTATCGTCGGTCGGCCATTCCCTTTCCACTCTTCTCTTCTTCTTTATTCCAAGCGGTTACGACAGCGGTACTCTTCAAGACGGCAGCAAGCAACAACGATGACTCTGATCAAGCTAAGCTCATCAGTGAGGCATTCCTCCGGTGTTCTTCCCTACCGCCCTTGCTTCCTTGATTCTATGTCATAGCGGTTGCAAAGTAGAGTTTCAAGAAACAAGGCGGCAGTGAGCTCAGATCTTCGCCATCTCATCGAAGAGGATTTTTCCAACGAGATGCTCCACCTTCCGGCTTCCTTTCAACAATTGTACCCCAGGCGGCAGAGCAAGAAGAAGAAGGTGGCAGTTCATCCCATTTCACAGTCCATCCATAGTCCGGTCAACTTCCATCTGAGGGGGTTCTTCGTAGAAGATTCGTATCATCATCGTTGTTGAAGCAAGCACCGCCGACAGTGTGCTTTGGTTCACTAGAGATTGGCGTTCCATCTCTGGGCCCTTGTGTGACGGCAAGGATAGCCTTTGGAATTGAAGTTGGGTGAATTATGGTTTAGATACTTAGTTTCTTTTATGTTCATTGTTGATGGTTGATAGTTGATTGAATGCTTGTATTAATTTAATTATCCATATTTAAATTGCACGTACTATGCTTAAATAGTTCATGCACACAGCGTATTCGATAAATTGTTTTAACCATTAGTTAAGTTTAATTGATGCATTTTAGTTTGTTTAATTCTTTCTTTATCTTGTTCTTCCAATTTCTTTAAGTTATAATTTTGATTGAATTTCATTAGGATAGATTAGCTTAGGTTTCAATACATGCTCTAGGTTTCATTCCATGTTTAATTTCGTTAATGCTTTACTTCATGTTGTCTTTTATTTTCTATAATTGTAGTTAAGTTAGACTTAACTTTTATTATTTGCATTATCTTTCATTTACTAGATTATGTTTCATTTAATGATTTGTTATTTCATTCCTTAGTTTAATTTCATTTATGGTGAAATCGTAGCGTATAGTGACAATGCATTGTGAGATCACTATTAATGAGTAAATAGGAGGTCGTTCATTTGATTAGGGTAAATTTCATACTATTTTTCTATCTTGTTCGTTAGGTTTAGAAGCAAATCAAACAACCCCATTTTTCATATTAAACCCCCTAAAAATATAAATAACATACAATCCTAGATTATCATCCTATTATTGCATTCGTTGGGAGATGACCTGAGTCATTTCTATATTGCATTAGTGTAGTTAGAGAGGTTCGATACTTAAATTCTTTTGATATCGTTTCAGGACAAAAACAACTTTAATAGATTGGCGTCGTTGTCGGAAAATATAGCAGTATTAGGTGATCTTAGGATTGTTTTATATTTTCTCTCTTATTTCTATTTCTTTGGTGGTTGTAAAAAAAATTCAAAAATATTGTTATGGCTTAATTATTTTATCTCTTATAGGCACACATTATATCTTATATATTTTTATGTATCTTTTGATTGTATTGACATGAGTGTTTCAAGTAAGACCAATAAATTTTTTTCTGTCATCAGTAGTTCTAGAGTTTCAATGTGATCAGGATCTCAGATTTGATAAGCAAAATGGAGGACAACGTTGAAAAGACTCTCATAGAGCTTTGGGCACTAGATTTGTCGGATGATTCCTTCTGCATTCGATATGCTAAATTGGAGGCAGACTTTGAGCTATGAAAAATTATTCATTTATTACCGAAGTTCCATGGACTTTCTGTTGAGGATCCCAATAGACATCTACAAGAATTGAATATGGTATGCTCTACATGAAACCCATATAGTTTATCAAGAGATGATGTTAGACTTAGAGCATTTCCATTCTCAGTTCACTAGCAGATTTAGCAAAAGATTGGTTGTACTATCTTCCACCCAACTCTATCACTAGCTGATTCGAGATGAAGAAATTATTTCTAGTGAGGTTCTTTCCTGCTTCTAGGATCGCAACTATTCGGAGGAGTATTTATGGAATTCAACAATTCATAGGAGAACTGTTACAAGAATATTGGGAGAGATTTAAAAGACTTGTTGTTAGTTGCCCTCAGTACTAGATAAACAATCAGCTACTGATTATATACTTGTATGAGGGATTTCTTCCCATGGACAGGAGTATGGTTGATGCAGCTAGTGGAGAGGCTCTAGTTAACAAGACATCAACTCAGGCCAGAGAACTTATTGAGATTATGACTATAAATTATCAACAATATGGAGCTAGACCGACGATTGCCAAAGATGTTCATTCATTTGCCAGTGTATTCCCAACCAGGATCTAGTATCAGCATCTTGATCCTCAGTATTATCAAACTCATTAGCAGGATACGTATAATTCATTTGCAGGATTAAGGTATGGGAACACACAACAAGAGATTTCTAAGTGGCCCCGGTTTTATCAGCCTCATTTTCAGTATCAGTAGCCTGAGTAGGATTTTAGGGAGCAGTTGCACCAAATCTGGCAATAACAAGAAACACAATTCCAAGAAAGAACACATTCATCGACATGGTTACAGTTGATATCAGATCAACATACCGCATCAATTTTCGAGGAGATCGGATTGTAGAGTTTGTGATATTCCTGACTTTGATTCTGATACTCTACATGACTCTTCTAGTTTTTTATATCATGATATTGTAGTTGATACTGATAATGTTATTGTTGATGATATTGTTATTCCAAATATTCTTGATGTTGCAGGTATTGTTGATAAGGATGGTGTGGGATCGAAAGCGCTAGGGGAGTGGGGTGAATAGCACTCATGGCTAATTCGTAAGTTTCAAGTAAAACATGTAGCGGAAAAGTAAATAACACAAACACCAAGGATTTTTACTTGGTTTGGAGCCTGTGACGACTCCTACTCCAAGGCCCGCACGTAAGAGTGCTTTCGATGAGTAATCACTATATCTTCAGAAAATTACAATTTGAAGTATAATATTAAAGCAATAATGAAAATTATACTGACAACTAACAACAGAGAATTTTAAGGCTTCTGGTTGTCAGAGTCGAGTTATGGCTTTGTCGGATCGTCCTTTGAACATCACACGGAAGAAAGATTGTGAGTTTTCGTTGTTTTTTAGCTGCTACTCGAATTGGCCTTAAGTAGGTCGTTGAGGGCGCCTCCAATAGCCATAGGAGGCGCCGCCTCTAGCCCCGAGTCAACCACGGTGATAAGCTCTGCACCGCCCACTGCTTATCCGCCTGAGGGCGCCTCCAAGCTCCATGGAGGGCGCCCTCTATCCTGTTGGATGCTACTTGGAATTTTGTTCTGTTTTCCCTGTATAAAAATTTGTACAAGTACAGAACTTTTTCTAGCAACCCATGTATTCTTTGGAAGTTAAACTTGGATTAGAAATGAAACTTAACATTTTTTTATCCAAGTTCAACTTGTGTATTCTTCAGAAGTTAAACCAAATTACAGAAATTGATTAAATATTTATTTCAAGGATTGACTTCCAAGTCGTTGGCGAGGCACTCGGCCTTCTTGGGTATGAGATCATCCACCACTTTATAGACAAAGCCTTTCAAAGAAATTGAATATTTAAACTCCTTACAGTAACCTTAGGTTTAACCATAGAGACTACAATCGAAGTACAAGATCGCTAGTCTCTTGTGTTGGTATTTCAGGATCTATACAAATAACACAAACTAACTAATACGAAATGGAAATAATTAATTAGTTATACCTTTCTTTGTAGCTTAAAGACCTCTTGATCTTCTATTGCATTCCTCTTCTCCTCTTAGGCGTTGTGTGGGCGACGATCCTCCAAGACAACACCACCCAAACCACTTCTTTGCCTCCAAGACTTTCGACCACCAAGGGATGATATAATAGGGAGCCTCCTTCTCTTCTTCTTCTCCTCCAAGTAACCGGCCACAAGAAGATGGAGCCTCTTGATGCCACTGGCCCTTAGTAAAGGAAACAAGGGGAGAATAGAAAGGGAAGAGGGCCAACCAAACAAGGATTAAGAGAGGAGACTTAGGTTGTGTTACCCCATAAGGCACCATCTACCTCTCTTTTATAATCTTTGCTAATGGCTAAAAAAGAAAGTTTTAAAATAAAATTAAAATTTCCTTTTAATCCTTATCATGGTCGGCCCTTGTTAAGGCAACAAAAAAAGAAAGATTTAAAACTAAAATCTCTCTTTTATTCCTATTGTGGATGGTCACAAAAAGGAAAGATTTTAAAATTAAAATCTCTATTTTAAATCCCTTTTGTGGATGGCTATAAAAGGAAAGGTTTTTAACAATTAAAATCTCTCTTTTAAACCATTGTAGATGACTACAAAAAAGGAAAGATTTTAAAATTAAAAACTCACTTTCAATTCCTTGTGGTTGGCCCCTTGCTTGGGCACCAAGCAAGGCTTGGCCGACCACCTCTTGGGCTCCAAGCAAAGCTTGGTCGGCCCCTTACTTGGTCACCAAGCAAGGATGTAGCCAGCCTATTACTTGGGTAAGAAGTGGACTTGGTTAGATACGAGGCTTTATACATAGAGGCTACAACAAGGACCTAGAGGAGGAATTAGTTTTGGCCTCCTGATGGGCTTAAGCTTCCTGTGTTCAACCCGAATACCTAACTCAAGTCCATCAATAATAACTCATACCACTAAAGAGTTATTATTGCACTACTGCACCAATCTCATATTACATTATGGGCTCATTCTTATCATGAGTGCGTTAATCTCCCTGTGTTTAAGATATTGAATGTCCATTAATTAAATGAGTTACTGACAACTCAC
>JBBMJZ010000010.1:7697786-7709336 GCA_037833815.1 Zingiber zerumbet | reverse complement strand
CTTATATTACAAAAATTAAATAAAGATTATAATAAATATAAAAAACTAAGAAAATATATAATTTTTATATTTTAGAAATTACGTTTATATTTATTTTTATAATTATCGTTATTTTTATCATTTTATTATAACTAAATTAGATGCTAATTTGACTATCAAGTGATATCGAGTACCATCCTTAACGGTTTATGCTAGCTCCCAAAACGTAGCGCAGACGGTGGACATATGATATCTCTGGCGTAATAGTTAGGGGTCGATTATCAGAAACTGACGGCATGAGGTTTACTTCACCATGCACCAATGACTTGTATATCTGTATTTACCTCCCTCTATATCCATAGGATCGACACTAGAGGGACTACTAAAATAACGGATCTATATATTTTTTTTCTTAACCGTTCATGTCAGACTCAAATTGAAATGTTATCTAATGGGTTGATCAACTCAGGTCACGCCCAACCTGATTAATCCATTTTACTAGCTACTCGTTAATCATCTCTGAAATTCTGAAACGGTTAACGGATGATGTTAAACTGACTTAATGCGTAAGCAAACAAAATGAGAAGTAGAGTTGGTCAGTAACGTGGTTTAGACCGACTCACACGGGGATTTGAATTCTCGATCAATTTAATTCACATAACTAGATTAGTATTTGAAACTAGTATTTAACTTAATCTACGTCGATTTGAGCACTAGAAACTGGCTAGTAGTTTAGGTGGAATTTTTGGTTTTGTTGCGTTGGATTAGAAAACTACAAGTCAAAAGTCCAAACGACAAATTGGACATGTTGGATATGGTGGTCCTTTTGTTTGACATTGACCTTGAACGTGTTGATGGGGAAGAATAAGCATGATTGGAATTCAATTATAACATTGAATTCAAGGTGGCAATGGTGATTTGTTCGTCTTCATCATCACCTCCATCCGTCTGTCTCCATCTTAGAATTGAATTTAAAGATAAATTTGTTATTTTAACTGTCCTCCTAATACTGACCTTACAAATATAAAAAAAGATAAATATATACTATAAAAAATCAATCATTTAGGGACGAACATTTGTGATGAATAATTTTCATCTCAAAGTTACGACAAATTTTACAAAAAAAATAAATATTGTTGCTAATTAGCAACTAATTTAGCAACGAAATGATTTGTCGTAAATTAGCAACAAAAACTATTTCATCGCTAAATTTTGTTCTAATTTGACGATAAAAATGAATATTTGTTGTAAAATCAGTGATGAAAATGTAGATTTAGAAATAAAAACAATATTCGTTGTTGATTTTGTAACCAATCTCGAATTCTTTGTAGATTTTATTTAAATGATATTTTACTGGGAATTTATGACGAATTTCTGAATTCGTTGTAAATTTACAACAAATTTATTGTTGTAAATTTACAACGAATTCTACGGTGACGTTTGGTTAAATGATAGAAATGACTATGGGTATGAGTTTGATAGTAGGATAGAATGAGAATGAGAATAGAAATGAAACCCACCTAATTATATAGGTTTGGTGGATTCTCACAAATATAGTAATCATTCCCAAATTATTATTCTCAAACCCACAATCCAAATACTATTTTTTACTATTATTCCATTCCCTTATTTCTAAACTCATTAACTAAACACCCTTTAAGAATTTGAAGGCTATCAATGACTTTGGATGAAAGTACTTCATGAATAATTAATGTTTTTTATTTTTATTTAGCTTTGTTTCACGTCAATTTGTTTTTTTTTAATTAATTTTTTATTTTAATTTAGAGTTATAATGGACGGAAGACACTTTTAGTCATTAACTGGAGTCGTTTGGTTATCAGCGGGAGGACTAAACATTTAATTAAATCAATAAATAATCAATCGAATTTATTTGGTTAATTTGATATTTTAATTTTTTCTAAAAGAAATAATTTTTTCAGTTAATTTGAATAAATTGAAATAAAAAATTTGAACCCATAAATTGTTCATAATTTTATTATTGTTAAATAAATTTTAATTTCAATTTCAATTAATCTCCCATTATTCTTAAAAAAAATTTGATTAATATTCATTTAATTCATTTTTATGAAATTAATCAATATTTTATCAATTTAATTTTTATTAAAAAATTTTAATTAATTTAGTTAGTTCAGAAAAATTAAATTAATTCAATTCCATTTAATACGATTCGATTCAGTTCAATTTAACTGAACACTCAGGGGATGTTTGTTTATGACATCTCCAATCGTTAAAGCTTTGAATGAATTTTTTTTAAGATTTCAATATGCCACATCAACATTATAAAAAACTCGTTGAAATATTTTCAATGGTTAAAGCTCTAAGTGAGCTTTTTTTTAATTCTCTCCACATATAATTGCATGACTCATGCACATTAATTCTCTTCATAAGTGGGCTTATTATTAATTATTTATAAAATGAAATATTATGGCAATTATTGACATTAATTATTGGCTCCACCTTTAAGAGAAAAAAGCAGATTTGAAAACTCAAACCTGCTTTTAAATTAAAAACCCTAAACCTTACATACACAACCATAAAAGCTCTTTTTTTGTGAGGTTTTTCAATTTTACAAACCTCTAACAAAGCTTGCATTGGAGATGCTCTTAGAGGGTTTGATAAATGGGGAATGAGAAAGGAATAAAATATAGGTGCTTGGTTTAAGGGTTCCATTTTTTCTCAAGGGTTTCATTCCTTATTTGTTAGCAATCATTCATTCTCCACTAAAACCAGTAGTTTGAAACTCATTCCTTGAAAAAGCATCCCATTACTAATGATACTCATTTCATGCTAAACCAAGCAAACCCATTAAATTAATGATACCCATTATCATTCCCCACTAATATTATTCCCATTCCCATTCCCCTTGTTGAACCAAGCAGCCCCTCAATTTAACAGAGATCACTATACCTCTCAATACAAGATCCCTTCATCTTCACGTTTTCACATTGCCCCTGCTACTAAATAGCAGAGTCAAGTTGTTTCACATTGATTGCCCCCACCCTGACCTCTACCTTCTGTGTTCCTGACCTACTGTTAAGTTTTTTCGACCCTAAATACTCGACCCACTAATCACTCGTTCCCCATAAGGACATCCACATTGGTGGATGTTATAATACCTACCATCTCATTAAAAACATGGATCCACATACTACATACATATTATATTAACACCTCCATTATCTTACATTCATTTTAATATTAATATTCATTATTTATGGTTTCACTATCCCAATTCAATTGACAAAATATATATTATTATATATTTAATTTATAATATATATTTTTTAAATTTATTAATTTATATAAAAAAGTTTGTTGAACACGTTCAATTATATGAACATGTTCAAAGCATTGGGTGTTATAATATCCCTTTACATTGGTTGTAACACTGATGGGGTGTTATAACATCTAAATAATTGATGCAATGAGGATGCTCTAAATGACAATGGACTGGGACGGTATGGGATGGGTTTACCGTTTTCATCCCCACCCCCAAATTATATCCATATGACCATATCCTTATTTTCGTTCCCATCCCCGGTTATATTTAATTAGGAAATCTTTATTTCCGATCCCGCTGGGATTAAATCCTCATACTCGTCCTCATTCCCATTTTTCATCCCCAAATATAAATTTAAAAGAATATCAGAAAATCCCATCGCATCCCTATCCCTATCTACATGCTCGTCCCTTTGGGATGGACTAGTAACCACAATGAGGTATGAGGGTCAAATCCTAGCTAGTAGCCAGGTTTCTGCCCTCCCCTATGCACTAGTAATTGTCCGGCTAGTAGCCCCCGTGATTTACCTCTTCCGTGTTGGCTTAGGGACGGGTTGGCAGAGATGCTGGGGGCGAGCGAATCAACTTTTGCCATAATATTGGGATGATTTTAGTCCCCTCGGGACGATCTAGTGGTTACCACATGAGGTGTTACCACCATGAGGTCTGGGGTTCGAATCTCGGCAAAGCTAAGATAAATGTCTCCCTTATGTGCTAGTCATTATTCCAAAGGCTAGTAGCCGTCCGTGATTTACCTCTTCCGTGTTGGCCCTGAGACGAATTGACGGGAGTACTGGGAATGAACGTATTCACCTTTTGTCACCATGTTGAAATGATTTTAAGATGGGAATAATATTTTCATATCCGCTCCCACCCAAATCTAAATCCAAATCCAAATAAAAAAATTCCTCAAATCTGAACCCGCATATGGAAAAATTCCTCCAACCCTAAACCCGCCCCGTTTTCCCACGACCCCGAATCCGTGGGCAAAATTATCATCCCTCGCCCCCTCACTCCCTCCCGATCCAAGACAACGAGCCCTTCCTCTCCCGGCGTCAGCCATCGGCATCCATTCGCTTGCTGCCGCTTCCTGCAGAGTCGCGCGCCGTTTTCATCTCGCTTCAATATTGCCACGGGTAGCAGCGACACTTCGCACTCGCCTGCTTCTGCCACGATTGTAGCTCTACGTGGTTGACGTCATGACCGTCAAAGAAGAGGGAGATACATCCCAACCGGGAAAGAAGTCCAGATCTAGACTCATCCTTCGCCTAGGTGCGCTCCTCGTTGCTCACAGCGGTCTCGTTAGGTACTTTCTTGTTTTCGTCATCACTTCATTAGTGTTCGTCTTGTTTAATTTGACGCTGATCGTGTTCACTACTGTTCCTTCACGGTCCCAATCTGAGTTAAGTGTTGTGTGTTGTGTCTCTGGGATTATCGCTTTCATCCTCCTCCCCGTCTTGGCCAACAACACATATATATCTGAGAACGCTCTGATGCCAGGTTAGTTACCCGTATAAAAATTGCCAATTTATTTCTTTGTTCACTTCTCAGGCAGATGTTTTTCCCTATTTAATTACACGCTCACTGATTCTCTGATGTTCGAATGGCTTCAAATTTCTTAGATTAGGCAACAACACCTAAAAGGTTGAATGCTGTGCACTTTGGCTATTTGATGGCCGAAAACCTATATTTATTATTTTGAACTCATATTTTTGAAATTGAACACCGTACTTGTTGCTGAGTTTCAATCCAATAAAAAGTATGCTATTGTCCCACTTGTGTCCTTCGAAAAGCATGACTTAAATTGCTATGAACCCTGAGTTATAGCAATAGATGATTTCACACAATGAAGTCACCTTGGTTTGACATAAGAAGTTAAAGGAAATGGTTTGATGGCTTACATTTCCAGCTATATTTAAGGTGAATGCAAGGTTCTAACCCGACCATTATAACAACACTGTTAATATTAATTTTTACTGAACCATCTACAAAAACAACCGAAGAGTCAACATTAGGTCCATGAATCTTTTTGCAGATCAGGAAATCTAAGTATCTAACTAGGTTATGTCATTATCTTTGATTAAGTAAATGAATTAGTTGACCTCACTGTACAATTCTAAGTCCAAATGGGTTAAAATTTCTATTTTTATCAGTAATTCATGTTTTTATCAATGCATCTTGGAAGCCCGATCTAATGAATCACATTTATTGGAAAATTTCTTGTTTTAATATTTTCAATCAGTTCTTGCTATAGTATAACACTAGCTACCTATAGAACTTGGCTTCATTTGCTTCATGAACTACATCGTATCTTGCTACTATTTACTGAAGGAATTCATAATTGGCTATTTAATTTGATATGTTGATGCCTTCTTATTCAATATCCACAATTTTTTAATATTTAGTATCGATGTTTCAATTCTTATAGTCATCTCATAAATCTTCCTGTTTCTATGTTTTAACTCTGAATTCATTCTAGATTGTAGGATTGCTTACTTGTCTTTTAATTTTCCTATTTTAGGACTTTGAAAGTCTATTTTTCATGATTGTTTGCTCCACTTTGGTTACTGAAAACCAAATACAACCCCTATTTCTTTTGGCTTGGTGTTGTAGATATATGGGAAGCCATTGTGCTTTTAGTGTCATTGTTTTTTCTTGACTATTTATTATCTTAGTATACTTCTTATGATCATTGCTGTATTATTCAAAATGATGCAGATTGAATTCCTCAAAGATATCTATCATTGTGCATCATTATGAGAAAACATGTGCATAATACAGTTAATATGACGAATTCAATTCATGACAATTGTCGATAAAAAGATGGAGTTTGAAATGCTCTACTTTAGTTACATTATGAAGTTGCAAGGGTTAAAGTCTTGAGTTTGATATAAGCGTAGGATGGTTCAACCCCCGCAAACCCATGCAAGTGGTTTGCAGATGATTCTATAGATTGTAATTCGGAGGAATTAAATTGGAGTGAGATCCTTGGAAGAAACTTCAAAATTACATGAGATTTTCATCATGGAGTTGCTCTTAATGGGAATAGTATGAGGGAAAAAGTTAATGTAAAATAAATTTTCTCTTTGGGGAGGGATTGGTAGATCCTAAAAGTGGTCAAGTGGAGAAGATAAATAAGTTTTTATTGATGTTGCCTTGTAGTGGCTTTAAAAATGTAAGTAGGTGGCATATCAATGAGTCACTGTATACTGTCTTTACAGTTTAAATGAGACTTACTGACAGTATACTGTCTTTACAGTTTAAATGAGACTTACTGACATAATATTATCATTACAGGCATTATTGGAATCCTCATATTGTATGTCTGCGGTTCATTTGCTAGGGAGATCGAAATATGAAAACTTGGAGATTAGGGTATTTGGGCCTTAAGTGATGAAGTGCTATTGAAGGCAAATTGTATCTTTTAGTTTTTAGTTCTGCACATATTAAGATGGGGTAGATCCAATAATAAATATGAATTGCTCTATTGAGCCAATTAAATAAAAAAGCAATATGCAGCGTGCACACATTGATATGTATTGTTTGCTTTGGATGCACATATGCAATATGTGGCTTGAACAAACTCTAATTGTGTATATATAGTCTATGGGATGCAAAGATGCTTTGCATTTGTATATGTGTTGACATATATTACATCTAAAAAAATTTGCTAATAATGATATGTTTGAAATATACACATAACATATTGTAAGTATGAATGTTGTGCCCTTCAATTAAGAAAGAAGGACCATATTTTAGTATGGGAGTTATTATAGCATAGGACATGGTTCTAGTTCTTAGGGATAATCAATTTTATGACATGTGTAAAAGAGTGTATTTAAGAGGATCCCATATCTTGTAATATACGTACATGCTTTTTCCCTTTTATTTTATAAAATTGGGTATTAGGCCATCCCTTTGTGCCTTAATAGACCCTTCACAATACGTACAATCCAGAAATAGCTCAAATGAGGCACATGGAAGTGGAACCATTGGCTTAGAATCATAAAGAAACCCTAATGTGGTTGTTTTGAACTTATCTCTACCTTGTAAGTTGTAACTATGGTCTATGGTGGTCTTTAGCTTGATGCTTGGGGGTAGAAAAAGGGACAAGCTTCTTGACAAATACAGATTGCATCATTTGCGCAATCTCTATTAATGCACAACCCCTATCAATGACCGCATGAAAACAAAAAATTGTGTACTATCCACTATTTGGAATCTTGTTCATAGTCAGAATAAGACATGCCAGGTGTTGATGCCAGTGGCTATGCTAAGCACAAACCCTAGGCAAAGAAAGAGAACTAGGTGGTGGAGGAGGATGAAACCTCATAGTTGTCACTGAAAGCCCGTCGCTACATTGTTGTTATCTCACTTCGTATCTTCGTGGCCTGTTGTCTCGCGCGAACCCCTTAATCGTCATTACATACATGTTTTAGGGTCTTGGTGTGTTTTGCATGCTGGTTAGCATTCGGAACAAAATGATTTTGCATGTGGCAAATAACATGGAATAGGATTTTAATTTATAGTACTAACCATTGTTGGATTGAGATTGTGACTAGCGTGCTGGGGGTAGTATGCAATGAAAAACATAAAGAAACACATGACAATTCAATTTATGTGGTTTGGCAACCCTTGACTCCTACTTTATGACCTATAATTCGTTAGTGGATCACTTATGAAATTCCTTTGTATTTTCTCTTTTTTGGATACCTAATGGAGGATTCTCCTTCTTGAAATTCCTTTCATAGGTGGAAAAATCTCTTATAAATTTACACTTGTACTGTGCAACAGGAAGAATACAATTGTTAAACAAAACAATTACAAAACAAGAAATGGATTATACAATTGGAATTTTTCTCTTTCCTTAAAAAAAAAATGATTAACCAAGTAACATCAAACTCACCAGTTTGATCCCACGAAAGTTTTCTATCGGCCACCTGGGTAAATCGGGAAAATGCACATGGAGGTTTATCCTAACAGCCAACATTCTCAGGTCCGCTATTCATCAAGGAGAAAATTTCCAATAATACGCTGTAGCTAAGTCTCTAACTCTATATCCCTGATCTATCACTAGAATTCCTAACCATGACACCCTGCCCTCGGGGGTAAACTTTTCTCTTTTCTTGCTTTAGCTTGTTGCTTGATTTTATCTCATTTGTATGCACATTGTGCTGCTAAAAACCCCCTCTCAAACCCCCTCTTATAAGCTCTTGTTGCCAACAACTAGGGGCTAAAATCCACTTGATTGATTGCTTCAACTGAATCGATTGAACTTGTATGTAGTTGATTGCTCTAGCTTGCAACAGTTAGTTGAGTTATTGGCCGATCCTTCAATTCATTAGTCGAACAAAAACATTTTATTCGTTTGCATTCTAGTTTGAGTTGATTCGACTATTATGTGATTTAGTAATTCATGTATTTTTTTGTTGCACAAGTGTGTTAACTTTTTGGTGGTACTAAAACTAGCCAAAATTCCCTACATTTTTTTTGTGGTTATGTTGGATGTTTCACTCAAGTGGAACCTTTAGCTCATGAGATACCGTTTGAAAACTGACAAAACAATTCAAGGTTTCAATCATGTGGAACCATAAGGCTGCTGACTTTGGTCATGATGTGACAGTTCTAAGGTAGATCTGACGTTTGCCAAGTAATTGCAGAGGCATTGATGGTGTGAAAACCATATCCACATAACAGGATGGTGCAAGTGGTTCTGGCCTACCCTTGTGCTTTGATCATTAGGGAACTTACTTAGCCTCCTTGCAATTTGCAACTGTCAACTTTGGGAGTATTTCTATTGCTTCTGGTAAAATGATATAAAAATTCTCATAAAACTGAATGAAGAAAAGGCAAAGAATGTTAGTGAAACTATACCTAATGAGTCAATTATTCAATCATCCTTTTGGCTACTCTTTAGGTTGGAGTTTCCTTTTCCGGAGTATTTTCTTTGCCTTAATTCATCCATAAGCACTTGCATATATCATGCAATATACTGACTACACTAGCATTTAAATTTGTCAAACCACTGGATCTGGTACAGGGTCAGCTGATCCAGCCTTCTCCTCACAAGAAGTTCTAGATGCCAACAGACTCACCATGGACATACTTAATCGAGGAGCTGCAAAAGCTTCAGGAATGTATGAACATCCTCACTTCTGTATATTATATGTTCTCATATGTTTTCCTCTAGAAGTTAGTTAAATGATCTACATTTTTGTTTAGATTGTTATTTGTTTTGGTTTGTTGAAAATTTTAATATCCTGTCCAACCCCTCTAATAGATCATTCATTCTTTGTTATGTGGATATTTCCATATGTGGCATTAGATTCATCTGCTTCTTTTATTCTCTTCATAGGTATCTACTGAAACCAGTGTTTTAAATCGCGTAGCGTTGGTTCATAACATTTTTGTCTTGTCATTGCGTAGCGTAAATAGCGAAGCGCATAGCGTAAGCTTTTCATGCACGCTAATTTTTAAATTTTTTAAAAAATAAAATATACTTATATAATTAAAATAAAAATAACATAACCTAAAATTAATCATAATAATTCATTACATGTAAAAATATCCAAGAACAACAATTTAAAATAATCAGTAGTTCTATATCACCATCATCATCAATAGTGTCTGGTTGGAAAATTTCCAACTATCAAAAGTTGTTGGAATTACTCCATAATTTTCATCATCAAGATGATTATCTTCCACAAGACTCAACCTTGCTTGTTTGTCTTTCCTTCCACCTATTATATAAGAGATACGACATTTAAGAATTAATTATAGGTGAAGTAGATATAAGTAAATAATTTGCACATGCTTACTTGAATTTTCAACAACTTTTTTTTTTGAATTCGTAGAAGGAACTTCAACTATATCCTCAACATCTTCGACTCGCTTATCTGAGTCGAAAAGACTTTCAAAGATAATCGACGACACACTCACAATAGGATCACTTTCAAATAATTCATCATCTTTTCTTATCCATTCATCATCTGAATCAATTTCATCAATTACAATAGGATCAATCTTGTCTCTCCTAATGCTTCTCTCCCAAAACTTGAAGTTATATTTCACAAACACCGATGCATTCAATTTCGCATGTTCAAGCCTATTTTTTTTTTTTTTGTATGAATCTAATATTACAAAGAAGAAAACATATATACAAAATTAAACAATGATATGAAAATTATAAGTAGAGTTATAAACATAGAAAATTCACCAATTCAAAAGTGCTCCGATTTCTTTCACATCCCGAAGCACTACAAGTGAGACCAAACACTCGAATTGCAAACG
Source organism: Zingiber zerumbet (assembly GCA_037833815.1). NCBI lineage: Eukaryota > Viridiplantae > Streptophyta > Magnoliopsida > Zingiberales > Zingiberaceae > Zingiber > Zingiber zerumbet. The sequence goes on along the minus strand of JBBMJZ010000010.1, from coordinate 7,698,767 downwards.
TAGTAAGCTCGGGTGTCTTACTTCCAAAACGTTCCCACCACGAGGCTAATAACATAAAGAAAATTACAAGAATATATATATAATTTTAAAATACGAATGCTAGTATAGTTTTACAAGAACAGTTACAAGAACTAAATTTTACCCGGAGTCCGCAACATTCTTATTCGTTTGCTATTGGAGTTCCAAATTCTCCTTTAGCTTTGTTATACAAGTCCAATTGGATGTCCACTTTGAGACGATCATCAAAAGACAACATTTTATCCATGCATGCATACAATACATCTCTAACTTCATTACAATCAGAAAATCTTTCTTTTTTCAAATGGACTTGTGTTTTCTGTCAACTCCCCCACAATTAAATTTTATTGTCTCTTTTGCCTTTTCTAGAAGTTCATAAATATATCCCATGGCCGATCTCTCCTCCGAATCAACTTCCCTTAACCCACTTACAAGAGGAACAACACTCTTAACACAAAATGCAACATGTGGCCAAAAGTTGGGATCATTAACAACAATTCTCTTCACGGCCTTCCCTGGAATTGCTTGAGATAGTGGTGAATGAGTTAATCCAATATACTTGTTCTTTCATTTAAGCCCACTCCAATTAGAAAGCCTACTACCAAAAACCCTAATGGTTGTTGGTTAGGTTTTCTTTTTGATTGTCACCTTAATACCATTGCTAGCAAGCCTCTCCAACTTATGGAGAAGGTGAATGCTTTAGACTCTCCAACTTGAGAAGGTGAGTGCTTAATATTCTCCAACTTATGTGAGAATTAGAGTTTTGAGACTCTAATTTCTGAGTTTGTGGGACGAACAAAGAACGTGCTCGTGTGGATACCGTAGAGGCGCGGATATTCTAATCGCACTCAGATCGGCCGGACTAGCAGTCTTATGAGGGTTCACACATCAAAGGTAACAATCCTAACTAGAAGAGTAGTTACAAGAGTAGTTCCATTCGCATGGATCTCTAGAGGGATCAAT
>JBBMJZ010000010.1:7643752-7658336 GCA_037833815.1 Zingiber zerumbet | reverse complement strand
TAATAATAATAATTTAAATATTTTAAAATATATTTATTTAATATGGTATAATGTTAAAATGAGTGAGTGGACGGTGGGACCCATGAATAGTGAGTATTAACATTAAAAGGGATGTGGGTGAAAGAAGGATGTTGTTATAACGAATATGTAGCAGTGGACCCCGTACTTTTTGGTGATGTGGTAGGTGTTATAATACTAGAGCATTGTGGATGCTCTAAGTCGGCTTCGGGAACCTTCTCTCTCACTAACTCACAGACTGCTTCCAGAACCTTCTCTCTCGCTAACTCACAGACTGCTTCCAGAACCTGTCTCGCTCGCATCTCCAATTTTTGATCTCATAGATTTCATTTCTACTTCCCTGTAGTCTGATCCATTTATCAAAGGAATACTTTTTGATCTGCCTGCCATCATATTGTTGTTGTTTTTTCTCGTTCTCCAGGTTTTATCGCACCTTTTTTTTGCTCGATTTTAATATGTAGATACTTTGATTTTGAAGAAAATGTGGAGTTTCCCCCTGAGATTTGAATAAATTTGACTTTTGAGTTTGATGGTATTTGCTTACTGTTTATTCTGATCGAAGCTTTTGTTGGGTTGTATTCCTTTTTGCATTTGGAAGAAGAGATCGATTGCTTCTCATCTAGTGGCCAGATATTAATTCTGTAATCAGATGCTACTTATTTTGAGACATTAAATGATGTCTTTAACCGTGAGATGTTCATGTCATTCCTTTCCTTGTGCTTGATGTCTGATGTGTATAACACCTAAGGGAATGGTGAAGGCTGTTGCTGTCCTGGGTAGCAGTGAGGGTGTTAAGGGCACAATTTACTTCGTCTAGGAAGGAGATGGTGAGCAATCTTTGGAAATACTACTTCTGGAACGCTAAATACCTTTCAGATCCCGAAGCAATCTTGTGCAGAACATGTGTAGGTAGAGTGATTTGGTATTTTACTATCTATTGATTTTGCTACTGATATGAAACATTAGCTATTCTTAATTTCATTATTGCCTTTCTTTAAGATCAATGGTTCTCATGTTGTCCTTCTACTTCTTCCCTCTCCACTACATTTAAATTTTTTGGCATGTCAAATAGTCTAGATTTTTTTTTCAAAAGAAATTTGTAACATAAACCAATCTTCAGCTAGCTAGTCATAAAAGTTGCTGAGTGATACTTCAATATGAGATTAGTTTTTTCCTCCTGATTTCTCCTGTTTCTTATAGCAAGTTTGTTCTTGCAACAGATAATTGGAGTGTGAAGGCAATCAGAAGGAAGACAACTGGTATTGGAAGGATGAAATATCTCCGTCATATGCCACAAAGGTTCAAGAACAATTTCAGAGAAGGTATTCGATTTTTCTTCTTCGAATTTGTAATGTCCTAAACTTGTATTAAATGGTTGACAAATAGTCGGCAAATTCCCCATGGATGATATTGATTTTAGTACTCTCCTTTTAGGTACTGAAGCAACACCAAGAAAGAAGGCTCAACTGTTTAAACTGAATTGTTGTGTTTTAGCTTCTGGAGTCTTATGAGGGGTTCGTAAATCTTAATTGTTGAACGACAAGACTTCTTTGGATGCCTTTTGCTTTTTATGTTCATTGGTCTCAATTTGTTTTTGGAATGAACTCATTTCTGTCACATGAAAGAGAGTGGACTAAATAATGAAATCAATACTATATGATACAAAGATCATATTTCAACCTCATTTGTTATGTTTTGTTGCTTGTTGTCCATTTGTTTTGGTATGTTTGTTAATGTGGTGTTGATACAGTTTGGTTGTTGATAAGTTTTGGAATTTGTATTGTTTTGGTTGTTGTTAATGTTGATATGTTGTTCTGTATTGTTTTGATAAGTTTTGGTCATTTGTGGAATTTGTATTGTTTTGTAGGGTTGTTGATAAGTTTTGGAAGCAGAAATCTGTTGGAAAAAATAGAGTTTGCAATGAATTTTGTAACAAATTTGTAGGTTGCAAGATTTTGCAAATTGGCGACAGAAAAAAATTGTTGGAAATTTTGTGAAAAAAAATCCATCGTAAATTTGTGTTTGCGATAAGTGAAAAATTTACAACGAACTAGAGATAAATTTCTATTTTTGGCGCAAATTATGCAATAAATTTATATTTTCGTCACTAATTTTATGATGAATTTATATTTTCGTCATAAATTTTACAACAAATTTTATGATGAAAATATATTCGTTGTAAATTTGTGATGATATTTTTTTCATCGCAAAAATTTACGGTGAAATTTTTTTTATTGCAAAATTTGTCAAAAAAAAAAAAAAAAAAGATTCGCCACAAATTTTTCATATATTTTCATCACAAATTTTATCCCCAAAACTTAAAGTTAATTTTCTTGATTTCCATTTGTTTAGATAGTCTACTTTACTTTTGGACTAGTACTTAACTTTAAGATCGCAGTGGGCGATATTTATTACTTAATCACAATGGTGAACTCACAGAAATCACACATCATGGCACTCATGAATGACTAACTAGGTATAGTTGTCCTATGCAAGTGTAATTGCACATTAATTTCATCTTGGAGGGGCATAACTATGGTTGACTTTTAGTCAATCAAATGTGTATATTCCATATATTAATATATATGTACATTTTAGATTAAAAAAAAACTAGTGTAAATGGGACATCAATTAACTAGAAGATTAAAGTAGTTTGTGTTCATGATGGGAAAACAAAATGAAGGCTAGTTGATAATCTATAACTAAGGGACAAATAAGCAATAAAAAGGCTATTAAAAAAAGTTCAAATTCTTTCTTTTATCTTAACTATTTTGTGATCTCACGTGTTCTACTTATATCTTTATTCTTGTACCAAGTATTCTTTTTATAAGAGGAATTTGTAAGAATTTCTCCCTCTATAGGTGTTCTAGGAAAAGAAAATATAGTAATTTTCGAGGGTAGCTCATTGAAGAGTCATAGGCCATAAAGTAGGTAGGAGTTGAGAGTGACAAATTTCCTTAGTTAGCATTGCTCTATAATTTAGTTTATATTTTCTATTTGTTTTTGCTACAAACTAATCAAATTATAGATAAACAAATGATACATTATTCATCACCCTCTAACATCACATATAAATCTAACAGCTACTAATCAAATTGTAAATGATAAAATGATACCTCTAGTCTCACATATTGATCTAACACATGCTATGATAATATGCCTTATTCTTTCTTGAGCTTGCTTTTTTTACTTGGTTATACATACTTCTTTATTTCTAAAAGAAATCTTCTTGGAATGGTGACCAAGTTTACTATATTACAAATTTCGATCCAATGAACTTAGGCAAAATATTTATAGAATAATCACATAAGATAATTTCTTCCGTAATAGTCGAGATAATTTGTATCGTCTTCTCATTGTAGTAAAAGGTGATTATACTTATCTCAGGCGTCCCTCACAATTCGTCCATAGGGAGGTAACTCACAGGGTCAGCTTATAGTTATCTGCCAAGTAACTAGGGGGTGGGAAGAGTTTTTTCCAGGACATGCCCCTGTCGGAAATTGATCTCTGTCCCATTATAGTAAAATTATCACCTTCTAACTAACTGAGCATCCCATAGTAACTACATCGTCCTCTCATGTACTTTGAGTATGAAGTATCAAATTATGCTATAAGAATATGGCTTTCCCTTCTTTTCACTTGGTATGTTTTAGTCTACTTAAACTACTTGTGTTCGTTGTCATGACTTTTCTAATATTTTGCGCTAGGAGCTCAATCATCTTCTTGAATGAGGACTGCAACTTTTGGAGATACAACAACCGTCAACTATGCTACTGTTCTTCTCAATGTTAAAGGTGCATCTACTGTCTCTTGTCACCTTTGTTGATGTGGACATCGCCCTTAGTTGTGATGCCAATAGTCGTGGAGCCACATGTTATGAAATGGATTTAGTTGAAATTGAAGTTGCTCTAGCTATTCTTGTGGTTTCATAAAACTTGGAGGATATATTTGTTTTTGTTGAAACTTAACGACCTTAAACATTTTGCTCATGACTTGTATGACCTCATCAAGTTTTTCAAATAGGGATTATATACCATTCTCCTTATCATTGAGGTGGTTGTTTAAACCTCTTGACAATGCCATCCCTCAAGCCTTTGTGGTGATAGAGAGGTGGAATGCACTTCATAGATTTCTCCTTTTAAGTCTGCTTGTGGTGCCTAGTTCTTGCAGTAGCAAGCTCTAAAGCAAGGTCAAAAGCCTAGCCCACCGGACGGCATGACTGAGCAAGGATGTGGCTCGGACAAGTACACTCCACCTCGCCATGTCTTATCGTGTATCACGAAATCAAAACCAAAGATAGTCTACGAAGAATGGGTTTGAACCTCAATGCTATAAATTGTGGTTTCTGCAAAAATTTAAGGGGGACAACAAACCATACCTTTTATTTACGAGGTGTGTTTGGAATATTATGGTAACTGGTAAGTCCTCAGGCTTCATTTACATGGTTCTCCCAAAACCGCATGTCCATAGAAGAAGAATCATCAGGCTAAACGGTGATTGATTCTTTCTGTCAGGCCTGGATCTAGATAGTTTTGGGTAGAAATTATCTGATGCCAAATTGAAGGGGAAGTTCAGATGTAAACATGGTGGTGGTAAGGAAGAAAATGCTGTGCCGGTTGATTCGCATATATACATATATACCGCAACGGCGCAGCCATTCTTGGCACACTAGATGGAAGCTGGTAACAAACACATTAGACATTAATTTTTAAAGCATTTTTCTCTATCGAACCTGTATTTGAAACTCTAAAGCAAGTGTAGTTAATACATACCTGTTTTTCTTTCGAGAAGGAAACATTTCAACAAAAGAAAACTAGATACAATCACAAACTGTTAACCAACTCAAAAATTGACATCAAATTCACAATACGAATACATAACTAGAATAACATAAGTTCAAACTAACAAGTTCCAAACACCAACATCGCAAATTCATGATGGGAATCAAGAAATAAACAATATTCACCACATACATACATATATAATAAACTACGAGTACACGAGTTATCTTCTAAGTAGGATCACCTACCAACCAACAGATGATTGCCCTCAGCTCATGAACTTAGAGTACAAATATACTTTGTTGGCATAGAACAAAATTTTCATGATAAATAAAAGAGTCCAAGGGACATTATAATATATATATATATATATAGCATAGAATAACATATAACAAAGTTGTGTATGCCAATAACAAACTAAGGATGTGAGTGGCAAAGTGCCTTTCCTTTACTGTAGTCCCTTAAAAGAAGCTCGGGTGACTAAGAAAATAAATTTAAGTGATAAAGTAAACTCTCGACACAAGTACAAACAAAACCGAAAGATTCCAACAAAAGACTACTGATACCAACAAGAGTACTAGTAAGAAGCTATCCCTTCTATTAAATACAACAACAACAACAACAACAAAGCCTTTTTCCACTAGGTGGGGTCGGCTGCATGAATCCTTTTACGCCATTGAGCTCTATCTCCTATTATACCATCATCTATATTTAAATAAATTTTATCTTGTTTTATTGTTGCTAACCAAGTCTATCCCTTCTCTTAAATCTGAAGAAAAAAAAAAAAAGAGGAACAAAAGCCATATGGCAAACTAAGGAGATGAAAAGGTCATTTTTTGTATGAGTGCCCAGATATTTTTAGGCATAAATGTCAAAAATGCGTTTTGTGCACACAACTTCAGACTAAGGTTAAAATGTAAATACATAATGACCTATTGAAGTTGTGGGGGTGCCAAATACACTGATCAGATAACCAGAATGAGATCTCATTTGTAACAAAAGCTAGTAATCTCATGTAATATGCATTCGTACTTGTAATACAAAAGGATGCAACATCCCCACATGGATTAAAACATAACCTAGATACAGAAGAGAACAAAAGTTGCATTTCATTGATCATTGCAAGATTTCTTATATTTATCTGTCGATGTAGAACATGATCCAAGATCTAATCTATCAAAATAGGGTTGTCAGTTGAGCCTCCATCATCGCCATCTTTAGCATGAAAATGAACATCCACATGCAAAATTTGCACTCTAAAATGCAAATTCTTCTTATGTATCAATTCAAACACGACTCCATCTCCTTCACGTATATCATTATCAAAGATAAAATTGTTTAGTCCATATCCAAAATACTTAGAAACTCGATCTCCAAAGTACATGACCTCCCATGTCTTGCCTTCACAAGAGAAGATTGCTGTGATAAGAATATCCCGCAGATGATTGTAAAATCCCTTAGGAATAACCTATACATCAAAGCAAAAAAACAAAGAATTGCTATTTAGTTACATCTGAACTTCTTCACGCAATCATATTAATATATAATTCATTAACAACCCTATGATAATATCTTCTCTCACAGAAGTAGAGAAAATTTCCATGCAAAAGTAATAACAAACCACACAAATGAAGAAACAATTATTTAATAGGTCTAACAGACAATACTAATCAAACACACTTAACCATAGAACCAGCCAAATAAGTTGAGATTTGACACTCGAGAAATCTTAAATCCAAGTTTGTAATCGATAGCTCGTCAAAATCACATCACCTATTATATGAGACTCGCCCAGTTGCCACCCAGGCACACATGGTTTGATTCCCAGCTACAATGCATTTGCAGGGATTTTTCCTTCAAATGTGACTCGCAACTATGGGATGCTAGACTTCTGAGCCACCCACCGCGAGTGCTTCCCGATTTACTTTAGCAGTCAATGGAAAACTTCCGTGGGGAAGCCGGTCGCCCCAGGTTCAACGTTACCTGGTTAATTATTTGTTTTCAATTAAAGTAGAATACTACAACAACAACAACCAAGTCTTTTCCCACTAGGTGGAGTCGGCTGTATGAATCCTTTTTTTCAATTAAAGTAGAATATCACAACTAATTTCATATGAGACTTGCCCTTGCATCAAAAACTCAATTTAATAGTCCAGAAATAACCAAGCAACATGTGACCATGTACTTCCACCATAATCTATAGGCAGTCCTCACTAAACAAGCATACAATTTGTCTGAATTATACAAATCTGCTCAAGTCAGAAACTGATCACTAACTCATGGAGGTCATGTTAATCCTCTTGATTATCAGATGATTATCCGTATGAAACTAATCTAGTGGGAGGTGAAAGTACTGCCAAAAGTTTAAACTATTTAGATTGACAAGCATTAATGGATCAATAAAATTCATGTAAGTGGCCTAGAGAGTTAGAACAAGCACGCTTGATGATAATGAAACACGACCAATATGATGAAGAATCGAATTAGTCATTGATGTGGGTTGTCACCCTCCACCTTCCTGCCTGACCACACCTTTCCCTACAAGTTCAAATCCGGTAGAACTCTCCTGTCCACTCTGGCAAGCTGCTCTAAAACTTGCACACCAATAGCTCTCGTCCTCTTGCACCTGAGCACATCCTTCACCTGCACATTAACACCGATGGGACGACGTAGCCAGCGTGACCCCTTTGACGTGATGTCCTGGTTTGTAACCAGGCACTGGCTAAGTCCTAGTGAAGTTAGGCAACTGAAGTCCTAGTTGAAGACAAGACAGCGATTATCTCCTAATGGAGCTAGGCAACTAAAAACCTAATTGGGAATCGGAGATAAATCTTGATTGGGATCCAAGTAAGAAAGTCATAATTGGGAACTAGGTGAATCAAGTTAGTTGAGAGTTGTAACTTGGCACCTCAGTGATGGTTCAACTAGGAGCTGAGCATCTAGAGCCAAAGTAAGTATGAATAACTTTACATTTTCTATCATACTCATTACGTGTAACAACGAAACAAAAATTTAACGATTCCATGTGACCAGAGGGAGTCCGGATGACTGGTTGGTGATAAGTCTCGATGAGGGAAATTGAAGGGTATCTAGGTCGAAGTGACTGAAGTATGCGGGAAATCAGAGTCGTTTCCAGGTGGCCGAGAGATGATATTATCCAACAATCAAGTCAGGTCAAGATCACACTTAACCCCTCTCTAGGCGATCGGCAAACTTCCAATCGACCAGAGAATTCAGTTAACGTTATATATCAAATAAACATTGCAGCCACGTCAACAGCTTTAAGGTGACTGGAGAGGCTCAATCAACTAGGACTTGCCACATCAACAACAGAGAAGGCTATATAAAGGGCATTGTGTCTTTTGTGTTGCGACACATTGCAACCTTGCACTTCAATTCTAATCGGCAACACCTAGAGTAACTTTTCATTATTTCATGTGTTGTCATATATGTTTTATTTATATTTAACTTTTTAGATTCTTTTTCTATAAGATTTCTCTGGAGCAATTGAGGAAATAAAAATTACATTTTATAATTGTTGTGTGTGTCAATATTTTTGATTTGGTTGATCAACTACTTGCATGTTCAATATTCAAATTAAATTCTTTGCATGCTAACATTGTCTTGTTGCACTTGATTGAACCAATGCTAAATTATTTCTTATTTTCTTCTACGCTACTCTAGTTTAGTTTTTAGTGTTTTTTAATTATTAGCTTGTAAAATTCGTAACTCTATTCACCCTAGCGTCGAGTTCGATCCTACAATTTAATATCAAAGTGGGTTGAGCTAATAGTAACTAGGAAAGTCTGGTTAGGTGCATGTCTAGGTAGGGTAAGGAATACTCTACCAAGCGCATCTAGTCAAGTGGGACTCGCCGAAGCTAACTCACCTCACTCTAAACTAGTTATATCAATGTGTTGTATTAAAGTTGATTTAGCACTAGATTCTTAAGTTAGTTTTGTCTTAGGTCGTTCCGATCAAGAAGACCTCTGTGCCTTACCACTACTTGGAAGCTAGTTTAGGAAATTTTTGATCAATTAGCCCAAAGCAAAACCTGAATTTAATATAGGACGAACTTTGTGATTTGAGACAAAATAAATCAATTTAAATCAATTATCAATCCAAGCATAAACCAAACCCTAATTACAACCAAACTAATACCTTGTCCTAGACCTTAATTATAACTTAAACAAATTTGTGTGATTTATTATTGTGCAGCTAGCCCAAGGTTTGCAAAAATCTTAGAAAAATGTCTTTGCATGAAGGATTTAGCACAACCCGCCCTCCCCTCTTCAATGGCAACAACTTCGCTTATTGAGAAGGGAGAACGGAATATTATCTCATGAATGATATAGAGAACTATCTTATAATAAAGGTAGACTTTTAACTACCTACAAAAGAAGATGGCGAGCCAGTTGACAAGTAACAATAAAAGAAAGGCTCAAGTCAATGCTAGAGCCGCAATCATATTGCCATGTGGACTAACTCAATAAAATTGGACCGTTCAGTGCTAAGCAACTCTAGGAAAATTTAATTGTGTTGCACGAAGGTTCTAAAAAGGATCCACTACTGTCAGCACTAAAGCATCCAAATGAAGGAGAATAAATAAGTAAGCCAACTACACAGCCGCTTCAAAAAAAAATGTTAACGACATCCACGCAAACTGCGAACAAGTCAAAAATCGAGACTGGATTAGGTCTGCACTTAAGGCATTTCTAAGGACCACTTTATGGAGCATCAATGGTCGATGCTTATAAAGTATTAAGGATCTGTCAATTATAAAACTAGATGAATTCTTTTGTGATTTTGATCTTCATGAACATGCTAACCTTGATCGTATAGCTTTGATTGCATGTAAATTCAAGCCAAAATTCAAACCAAACAAAGAGACCGTGTTAGAATCCGAGTCCAAGTCAACAATCGACGAAGATGTCTTCAAAAGTCGCACACTTGGTTAAACAAATGATCCACCAAAAGAAATTCACCAGGAGTCATGAAAAAGGAAATCTCAAGTGTCAAAATTTGAGGAAGAGAATTTTAATTTGAAAAATCAAGTTAGTGAGTTAAAATCCACGTTGTGTAAGTTCACGTCTAGGTCTAAATAATTAAATATGATGCTTTGGACCCAGATGGGCTACATGCAACAAGACTGGACTTAGGGTAGCTCGAGTCAAAATCATGTTTTTTGCATTACATTAGTAAAAGTAAGATGGCTTGAGTTCCCAAGTCTTACTTAGTTATATAAGTAAGAAATGAAGGTCATTGGATACTTAAACAATATATACATGTGATTAATGCTAATGCTTGCCATGTGAAGCTAAATTAAAATCTATTAGAGCTTCAACTTAAGGGGAACTAACTCTTAAATCCTCTAAGACTAAAATTGACTCAAACTGTGCTTATATTTCTCGCTTTCAAATAAATATGATTTTAAAATTAATTTTTTTTAATATTGATTCATATTTTTTTATCTTCCTTTATAAATTAAATCATTTTGATATATAAAAAAGGGGGGCAGAAAGAAAAACAAGGGTTAAAGTCAAGAAAATTTTGAATTTTAATTTTTTTAAAAATTGTCTGTTTAAACTTCCCAATTCAAACAAACCTTATCTAATTAAGGGGAGCAATAATTAAGGAAGAGTTATGTACTAAATTAATATATTCATGTAGGACTACACTAATTATATTTTTTTATTATACATTGAAAATAAATTCCAAATCTATTTTTTATTATTGTTTATTAACTTTAATTTAATTTTCATACTATCAAAAAGGGAGAGATGATTGATGCTGGAATCAAATATTGAACCCATAAGTTTTGATGTATAATTAAGATTAAAGTTAGGTTTGTTAAAATCAAACCAATTATAGCAGTGGCTAAGTCCTAGTGAAGCTAGGCAACTGTCAGAGACCAAGCAATGGAATTGAGTTTCTCTCACCAATTAGCACGGGATCAGATTTCTTATTCAACCCACGACTTGAGTAGGATTGAGCTTTTCTCCCTAGTCAACATGGGATCAAATTTCTAATTCTCCCCTTGACCACAGTGAGATCAAGCATCTCTCCACGATCGATATGGGATTAGATTTCTTCTTCTACCCATGACCTCTGCGAGATTGAGTTTCTCTCTCAAATCGACATGGGATTGGATTTCTTATTCAAACTCAGCAAGATTGAGCTCTCCTCAGTTAGCTTGAGATCGTATCTCTTATTCTCCCCATGACCTCCCCAATCGGTGAGGGATCAGATTTCTTATTCTCCTCACAACCTCAATGAGATCGAGTTCTCTCGCCAATCAACAGAGGATTAGATTTCTTATTCTCCCCATGACCTCATGGGATCGAGCTTCTCTCCCAAGTCGGTGCGGGATTGAATTTCTTATTCTCCTCACGACCTTAGCAATGTTAGGTCCGATTGAGCTAGAGGGGGTGAATGGTTCAATGCTAACTCCTTGTATTTACTTGATATCCACCTCCTTGAGATGACTAATCTAAGGTTCCATAGCACGGTCACACTTTGCACTATGAAACTTCTCCTTCTCGGATCAACACCGAAGATGGAGAAACCTTACACCATGATCTACAACTCTCCCTCTCAACAGAATACCTCGCAAGGAAGAAGTTAAGAGATTAGGGTTTTGAGTACACCTACTTCTTCTTTGAGTGGCTTAAGATTGTAGCACTAGTGAGAGCTTGAGCACTTAAGATTGTACTTGAGCTTAAGCTTGAGCACTGGAGAGCAATAGAGAACACTTGATCGTAATGGAACAGTTGAATTCAAATAGGCGACTTTGGATCTTCTTAAACTGTAGAGAAGGAGCCGTTTTTCTTGTTGTTTTGAGTCTTAATCAATTAACAAGTGATCTTAGTTGATTACCAGGCGTTAATCGATTAAAGTAGTCAATTTGGTGTGTGTTTCATTTACACGACTCCTCCAAATCACCTACCCTAATCGATTAAGATTAGGATAATCACTAGATTTAGTGATTAGGAATTATTCTATTTTTGAACAGAGTGTCTTTTAATCAACTGAGCCAATCGCTTAAGCTTCAAACAGAAGCATTCTGTTCGAAGCAAAACGACACCGCAAGCGATTGATTCAATCTCTTACGGTTTCCTAATCGATTATCGTAATCAATTAGGAAACCTTCTATTTCAAACAGAAGGTATGTTAAGCGATTGGCTCAATCGCTTAACATCCTCTGAATCAATTAAGCGTTTCTCTTAATCGATTAACACACTTTGTTTCAGCTGATTATCAATTGCCTTGCCAAGAATCTTGTTCTCAACCTCCGACTTCTTTTGCTTTACATCCAGTCTTCCGATTAGCAAGGACTTCTCCTGTGCCAAAGATCTGGTCCCCTGACCTCCTTAGGTGTATCTTGCCTTGCATCCGGTCTTCCGACCAGCAAGGGCTTCTCTTGCCAGGAATCCGATGTTCAACCTTCTTGGTCCTGTAAACTCAAACTCATATTAAATCCAATGTATTAGCCTAAACTTAAATAATTGTTATACAAAGCAAAACCTAAAATCTCGTATCTTGGGAACCACGAGTTAGGTCTTTATATAGAAAAGAAGAAATACACCAAAAGATATAAATACCCCTATACTTATTCTAACATTTTTAAACTTAGCTTGCACATCTCACTTTCAAAGGCTTTCTCAAACTCCCTATTATTACTTTTTAAAATCATTTGTCATTTTATTCATAACCTAGAATGCATATTAGATGTGGACTTCTCTAGAAATAATATCGATAGTCTCATATAACATTATTGCCACTCGCACTTTAGCACCCATGCAAGTAGAAAATGTTTCTACTTTAATTGCCTATTAAAGGCTTTCTCCGCTAATTGCCTTGTAGTAATTTTATTGTTGGCTTCTAGTAGTTTTCTTATACATAAATTTAGCCTCTGCACAAACAGTTAAGTAGAAAATGTTTGTTATTTTACATGGTCATATATGCTAATATACAGAAGCATTTTGTTGCATAGTGTGATGCAATCCCTAAATGCTATTAGTGTTCGTACACATATTAGAGTCTTCGATATGAAAAATTAAAAGTAGATTATTTGATAAAAAAATACTAATAGGCAATCCACCATCTACATCTATAGTAGCTAGCGAGTTAATTATCCATATCTCAAAAATTTTATCATAAATTCATCTCCTACTGCCACGAAATGATTTCTAGTTGTGTCAAACTAGACAACTCCTAATGAGTATTTTCTAAAACAAAAGGTTAGATAAGAATCACATGCCAAAGGATCATTTCTCCTAATAGCTCTCTCAGTTTCATTTCACTAAATGAGATGAGAATCAAACTCTTTACTAGTTCCACACAAGTATTGATAATAAGTATTGATATAGCGGTGAATAGGAATAAATATTGATAAAATTCCAGCAATAGGTTCTAGAATAAAATGTAAAATGTATATGAATCGCATGATGCACCAATTATTTCTTAATACCCAAATATTACTATATATCAAATCACATTCCAAAGGATCCTCTACCCATGGTGCTAGTAAAAAAACAGAAGAGCACCTGCAGATTTATCTACATATGAGCAAGTGGAAATTAGAATCCAAACCTGGAATGAAAGAGCAAATCGTCATTTTCAATCTTAGGCCCCATTGTCATGGTAAATCTCAGACACTCGAGACTTTTGGTTCCATTCTAATGTAGCACAACTTTGGTAGAGTAACTTAAGTTAGACATTAAATCCATAACCCCAAATTCCCACTTGACAAAACACCCTGATCCTGTCCGGAAGCTGAGTCGGACGAAGGCTGGTCGCGGTGTGCTGGTTGTTGACGGAAAGTCTCGGTCGCTCGAGAATGACCTGGACACAAGCGGAAAAAAGCTCCCACGGTCAGCTGACGAGGCTACAGGTCCTGCGCACACTCAGACGATCCCCCTTCACGTTAGAGGTCAAAAAACTAGGGAAAAAGTCCCCAGGTCCGGCCCTCTGACGCTCAAGTCAGGTACTTCTTCCCCGGAAAGTGTAAGAAAAAAGTACGAAAAAGTGAAAAGACTGGTGAGGGATGACGAGAGAGCGTACCCGCGTACGAGGAATCCTCCTCCTTTTATGCACCCGCGAGGCTTCTAGAACCTGCCAGTATGTCAGAAAACGTTAGGCGATAAGCTTTTTCGTGTAGTGAATGCCACGTGCCTAACTGTTATTGGCTATGAAGGCATTTTCTTGCTTAGGAACCTTCGCCTTTATATATGTCTGTTGGTGCGTGATAATTACTCCCTGACGGGTGGTGATGATTCCCTGATTCTTGTCGTTTAGCCTCCCCAGCTCATAAGGGCTTACCCCGACTTCACCTTCCCCTGTAGACCTTCGAACCTGTGCCCTATCCCCGCAAATTTGCCTAGCTATACTGACCTGCATTCCCTGGCTCTCTGAACAGCTCTGCCAATCCCGACATGTATCCTTTGACTTGTGTTTCCGGCCCCCGAACGTAGGCCTGTAGATCGAGCTGACTCGGAACAACTCTGCCGATCCCGACCTATTTCCATAAACCTGTATTTCGGGCCATCAAGCGCAGGCCTGTAGATCAAACTGTCTCTGAACAGTTCTGTCAATCCCGACCTGTATCCTTTGACTTGTGTTTCCGGCCCCCGAACGTAGGCCTGTAGATCGAGCTGACTCAAAATAACTCTACCGATCCCGACCTATTTCCATGAACCTGTATTTCGCGCCATCAAGCGCAGGCCTGTAGATCAAACTGTCTCTGAACAGTTCTGTCAATCCCGACCTGTATCCTTTGACTTGTG
>JBBMJZ010000010.1:7594259-7605976 GCA_037833815.1 Zingiber zerumbet | reverse complement strand
TCCTTATCCTTGTTCCTTAACTTAGGGCAATTATCTTTAACGTGCCATTCTTCGTTGCAGTGGTAGCATCTGATTGTCCTTTTCTTTCTACCCTACAGATGATTAGTTTTTCTTGATTTAAGTGACTTTTTAAAATGTATTAACCATCATTACCGGTTCATCATCGTCGAGAGAGGATTCTGACTCATGTTCGTCCCTCATTGCCTTAAAGGCAATGTTGTGCTTCGGCTCCTTTGTACCTGGACATCTTTATTCATGCACTTTAAAAGTTGAAAATAATTCTTCTAAGGTAATAGATTCTAAGTCTTTAGAGATTTAAAAGGCATCTACTAGTGATGCCCATTTTGTATTTCTAGGAAATGCATTTAGAGCGTACCTTAGCAAATCTCTGCTGCTTACATTTTCTTCAAGATTCGAAAGTCCGGTGATGAGCTCCTTAATCCTCGAGTGAAGGAGTGCAATCATTTCGTCTTCTTCAAATCCTAGGTTGGTGAGCTGGTTGTGAAGTAAGTCCCGTCTCGCAAACTTGGCTTCAGACGTCCCTTCATGTAGCTCAAGGAACTTCTCCCAAAGCTCCTTTTCTGAGTTGTAGACCTTGATTCGGTTGACTTCTTGTCGTGGTAGGACGCTCAGCAGATGAAATTCTGCTTTGCCATTTGTCACGTAATCGGCCTGCTCCTTCTTTGTCCACTAGTATTCTTCCTTACCTTCAGGTGCTACAAAATCGAACTTCATTATTAAAAGCAATTCGAAATCAGTTTTAAAGAATACATGCATTCTCTTTTTCCAGCTTGCGAACTCCTCCTTGAACTTAGATGGATATATGCTCGGTCCGACCATCGATTCGGTGCTTCGATCGGCGGTTAGTCCTCCTGAAGCGTTCTTGCTCTGATATCACTTGATAGGACCTTTGGCGGTCGGCTAGAGGGGTGTGAATATCCCCTACACAAAACAAGATAAAACGACCTTTCTCAGACTTATAACTTAAAATAAAATGAACACTTGCATAAGAAATAATATGGAAATTAAAAGACAGAGGCACCGAAGTTTTACTTGGTTACAATCGGGGAGGTTGTTAATTTAAGGAAGTTAAAGTGCACTAAAATTATCCTTCAGGCAAAGAAGTCTCTTTACAGCAGTGAACGCTCATAAACAGGAAGCTAAACAGAATAGTGGATGTGTACAAGTGTTGTTTCATAATTTCTTAGTTGTTGTAAAGCTTTGGGAGCAAGTTTGTTTATATAGCCTTACTCGAGCTCCTGGAAGGGTTCCAGACACTTGGAGGGGATAAAATTTTATCCCCTTTGCAACGGATCATGGTTAAACGTGACCCAGATAAACTTTAGTTCCGGGTGCTCAAAAGGGTTCCGGGCATCCTGAGTCTGGGTGCCCGGACCTGGAAAGTCTACTATGTTGACTTTTTCAGTTCGGGCCTTTCGTTCCGATTTCGTTCGCTTCGGTTTGAGTCTTCTGCTCCGATTCTTCTTACTTGGGTGATCTCGGTCATCTGGAATAGGGCTCACCCGAACCCCCAACTTCCGGCCTTCTTGAGCAAGCTTCTACTCCTGGCTTCTAGTCCCTCGGAAACACCACGCGCCTCTTTCTCGTCCGCTTGCACACTCTTCCACAACACCTCGTACCTCAAATGCACCGAGTCTGTTGGCTCTTTCCCGTGCTGTCATTTTCGGTAGCTGCGTCTTTTGCTCAACTCTCTGTGCTCCTAAGCTCTTGCACACTTAGACATAAGGTTAAACATAACATGACCTAACTTAACTTGGTTGATCACATCAAAACTACCTTGGGTTTCCAATATCTTTAACACATCTTGTAACTCTAACATTGACATATAATTAGGATCAACTCTTTCTATAAAGACCACCAGAAGGATCCATTTCTTGTACACTTAATTTTTGGTGCTTCTTCTTCTTCTATTTCATCCATTCATCGGAAGAACCTACATCCATTATTTTTTGCATGCAAATAGTAGTTGACATCTATTAGATGTTAGTAGTTTCGAGTTTATATGATATAGTAATATGTTTGAGCACTAACATTATAGTCACAATAGTCTATAAACTTCCTTCCTAGATTTTGTAATGTTTTACTGTACATATTGGTGTAATTTTACCACACTAACACTTCATTCTACTTTATTGTATGTCATATTTAATGATGAGAGGAGATTTTTAATGACAAACTTTTTTTCTATCTTTATTCGATTTTGATTTCATTAATTTAAAATTAAGTTTTTTTTGGGTGTAGTGAAGATGATGAAATAAATTTTTGATGGGTATTCCTTTTATAATTATTATTTTTCTATTATTTATACTAATGTATATATAATTTTATAAAATTTTTTACCAAAGAGTATATTAGTCAATCTATTTTTTCTCTCATGAGATTATTAAATGATAAAAAAGATTTTTATAAATTTTCTAAGATCTGATTTTTTTTTATTTATAGAAGGAGTTAAATATTATTTTTAAATATAGATGGGTAAAGTACAACTGAATAAAAAAAATAGAGGATTAAAGGTATTTAGTCTTTAGATTCATTATTTTAGCGGCCTTACACGCAATAAAATAAATTTTATGTCGTCAGTTTTTAAAAACTCGAACGGATTACTACATGAGAGATGCCATGCGTTGGTCTGTATGTGTCTATCGTCTGTATTTGGTCTTAAAGAAATAAAAGAGGCGGTGACCGCCTGCACGATAGCCCCCAGTCCCTCTCTTCCTTCCCTGTCGCCGCCTCCTGCGGCGGCGGCGGCTGCTGCTGCTGCAGTGCTGTATTGCATTGTATAATAATAAACAAAGCCATCAAACAACGCTTTAAGGTTTCATCTTCAACCCTACCACTTTATCTCTCACTACAAAGAGAAAAAAAGAAAGAGGAGGAGAAGGCAAAAGCTAGCAATCAGAACAAGAGAAAAATAAAACCCCCACAATGATGCGCGGCAGCAACACGGTGATCGGAGCCGTCAACTTCGTCACCTTTCTCATATCCATCCCCATTTTAGCCGGCGGCATCTGGCTCAGCGCCAGGGCCAACTCCACCGATTGCCTCCGTTTCCTCCAGTGGCCTCTCATCATCATCGCCGTCTCCATCATGGTCATCTCCCTCATGGGCTTCGCCGGCGCATGCTACCGCCTCGCCTGGCTCCTCCAGCTCTACCTCTTCGCCATGTTCTTCGTCGTCGCCGCCCTGCTCGGCTTCATTGTCTTTGCCTTCGCCGTCACCGACCGCGGCCAGGGTCAGGTGGTCCTGAACCGCGCCTTCCTTGAGTACCAGCTCTCCGACTACTCCGGATGGCTCAAGGACCGCGTCTCCGACCCCGGATACTGGGCCAAGATCAGCGCTTGCTTACGAGACGACCACGCCTGCCACAAGATGCCGCGCTACACCCGAGATCCGGTCACCGGGGTCCTCGTGCCCGAGTCTCCGGATATGTTCTACCGGAGGAATCTTTCCCCTATCGAGGTCACTTCTCGGTCCTTATTCTTTCATTGCCTTGCCTGCCTACCCCTTTCTATTATTGAAATATTAGATCCTCTCTACAAGAAGGCAAATGATTGGAATGTTTAGTTGATCAATGTTTTTGGTAGAATTGTTGAAATTGTTGGTATCTCCATCTGCATGCCTTCTCTTTAGTTCAAAATGTGCTGTGGATCAACATTTACTTGCTGCTAGTAAAATAAGCTTAGATAGTATGCAGCAGAAACATACTAATTGGTTCCTTCAGATTTTTGAAGCCCTATTTTCCTACTTTAACCTATCCCTCGTTTTGCTTATTCAAGGAAAAGATATGAAAAATACTCCAGAAACTTTTTAAACGTCAAACCGTAGGAAATTATGGGTAAATTGGAATATTGACCTTTGCCTTGGTCTTGCAAAGGCTAGTAACTAGGAAATCTAGAATTCTTTACTTCTACTGTTGTTGGTATTATTATTTCCCTTTTTGTGTTATTTCCTAAATCATTGTAGGATTCCCCTTTGAAATACCATAGGTTTAACTCCATCGAAAAGTTTTGGGAATCCCATTGAGCACTGAGTTGGATCTTATCTTCTTGCCCTATTTTTTTTTTATAAGTGGATTCCTTTTTTCAAAAAAGAAAAAAAAAGAAAGGGAATATAGTAAAAGGACATTTTTATTATTTATTGTTATTATTATTTTGTTCGGTGGATTATTAGTAAAAAGGGCTTTTGTGCCAAAAAGGGGAAAAGTCTAAAGGGAACATCTTTACCTGACCACATTCGAAAAGTCATTTGAGAGTGGTCTTTTGTCAACTTTTCTTTTTCCTAGCAAAAGAGAGGGAGACCACAACAGAAGGAATGTGATTGAGGAATGATATCTTTCTTCCCAAATTGTAGAAATTTTTGCAAGAAGTAAACGAAAATTAACACAGAGGAATGATATCTTTCTTCCCAAATTGTAGAAATTTTTGCAAGAAGTAAAGGAAAATTAATACAATAACACACACACTCGCGCGTGCACGCACGCGCGCACACGCACGCGCACAGGTGTAAGAGATGTAAAATTACTATCATTTAGAATTCACAAGGCATATTAGTTTTGAACATATATCCTTCAATATCCTTGCATCCTCAATGCCTCATCTCACTCCAACTCCAACTAAAATGAGGTTCTGTTTACCTGTGTTTTAACTTTTAAGCTAAAGAGATTGACTACATTTTATATATTGGATCTACACAAGTCGAATACAACAAGTAATGAGTCCATACTATGCAGGTTGATTGCAAGGATTTTTTTGTGATTCTAACCTCCTAATAACTACCTTCTTTACTGCTTTCATGGCATTTGGACTTATCCTTCTAACAATTAAAAAGTGTTGTAGATCAGATGTAGAGGGCATCTCCAATGAAAATTGTGGATTTACAGTAAAGATTTTAATTGTTTCCACAGCTTATAAAGGTTATTAAGATATATCTAACTATTGTTTGATTAAAAAAGAACGGATGAATTCTTGACTACCATATCAAAGAAAGTAAATTTTGAATAAGCTCACTTTTCTTTCTTTTTTTTTCCTCAAGTACGATTATTTATTAGCATTTTTTTCTTGGAATTTCCTCGACTACAAACTGAGAGGAAATACAAAGGTAGCCTTCAAACCTATGTCATTTAGTATATTGAGTTTTCTGGTTGCTCATTTACTAATTAGCAATTTATTGATTTTTTGAAATTTCCTCAACAAAAGACTTAAGAGGAAGTATAAAGTTACCCATTAAGCATATTGTCATTTCAAGTCTACCTTAGCAATTTAATAATTTATATTAAATGTCATTAGAGAGTGCTTGAAGTTATACTGTACAATAAATGCCTACTTGAAAATGTCACAATAGCTAATTTTTCTAGTAGTGTTAGCAGTTTAATGTTGTCCACGTTTCCTCAACTACACACTTAGAGATAATATAAAGGTTGCACACGAGCATTATGTCATTTCAAGAATATTGAATTTTCTTGTTGCTCATTGTGGCAAAAAGGTGAAACACTCGCCCCCAGCGCCCCCGCTGTACCCGACCTAGGCCATCACGAGGGAGGTAAATCGCCGCATCCAAACTGAGTTTTCTTGTTGCTCATGTACCCATGAGCGGTTGTCATCTCGGTTTTCCATGAAGCCTTGTGTCATTTTAAGTATGTTAACCCCAATTGCCAAACACTTTATAATAGTTATCAATTAATTCATCTAATATTGTCAAAAGTGTTTTATATGAAATATGTTTTTATCCTTTCTTATCTATGGCATATACCGGAGATCTTTCTGTTTGCCAGATGCATAAAGATCATTGACCCTGCTGATTGCTTATCTAATGCTGGTTGTTAATGATGTAGTCTGGGTGCTGCAAGCCTCCGACTTCTTGCGGCTTTACCTATGTAAATGAAACATTCTGGATTGCGGGAGCAGGGATGACTGTCAATGACATGGACTGCACAAGATGGAGCAACAATCAGCAGTCACTCTGCCTGCAGTGTGACTCATGTAAAGCTGGGGTTCTCGCCAGCATCAAGCATAGTTGGAGGAAGGTTTCAGTGATCAACATAGTCATGCTCATACTCCTTGTCATCATCTACGTCATTGGTTGTGCCGCGTTCAGGAATGCAAAAAGGATGCACAATGGCGAGTCCTTTGGTGAGAACCGGATGACTAAGTCAAGGCCTAGCAGGATGCACTTTTAGACTTCTTTTGTAAACTAATATTGTTTTGAACACTAGAAACATATTTGATTAAAGAACATCTTTGTAATGTTGGCATGATTTTTTTTTTCCTTAGGTGACCTAAGGAAAAGAAAGGCATGATCACGTGTGAATTAGCTTTCTCTACCGGCAAGCTTTCTCTATCGTTTCAATAGCTTTCATTTCAGAATTCTTGTGCAGAAGTTTGTTGGAGCTGATGATAATGGTGCAATTGGAGCATTGGCAGAATGATGGTATAACCTTTATTTTGTCACAGTAACATTGCAAATCACAAGAACTCTGAACAGAGATGCTTCTCAAACTCTTCAAAATGACAGCGTTGCAAATCACAAGAACTCTGAACAGAGATGCTTCTCAAACTCTTCAAACTGACAGCGTTGCAAATCACAAGAACTCCAAGATGCTTCTCGAACTCTTTAGAATGCAAATATGGAATGCTTATACTTTGAATGGAATGTGAATTTGTAAAGAAAGGGGTCTTATTTATAGTTTGTGATGTGCTAAAGGGGTCTCTTGGTTCAAATAAATTTGATCCATCTATCTTGAATGATCGATCCAGGTCATACCATATTTGAAGGATCACAACTGGGTCCTCTCATCTGGACGATCCCGATTAGGCCATCTTGAATCTAATGACCAAGATGTGTCCATCTGATGAAGAGGTACATCTACGTCGTCCATTTCGAGTTCAACAACTCAGATCGAGCCTCATATTAAGTATCACATTCAACCATCAGTTAGGCAAATCCAATCGGTTGGAGCAAAAGATACCACGCTAATCCTAGGTGGTTCAATATCGTCAACCATCTGATTAGATATAGATAAATAAATTATAAGAATATTTTATTCTAGCATAATGACCTTTTGCATGGGGAGATCAGACATCTAATGAAATATTTTGCACATGTTGAGAATTGATTTCAAGATCTATTAGAGTTAGAGATGACAATTTTTCCCATGACTTCGATGTCCTGTGGGAAAAACCCAAAATGAGGGCCGATTCAGGAAGTCTTTTCGGGTATGACTTCAGGTTAAGAGAATTTTCAAATTCCCGTAGTTGAACGGAGAAAGGTATGGGGATGCTATCCTCATCTTTGAATACGCCATAGTAATAATAATAATAATAATAATAATAATAATAATAATAGACTATATATTATTAATGTTATTATATATGTACTGTTTAATTAATATTATTTATATGTTATAGGATTTTTAATTAATACTTTTATAAAAGATATTGAAAATTAAAAACCTTTTTTGTCAAGTCAATGGATAATGGACATTTGAAGTGGAGATGGAGACCAGGATATGGATTTAATCCTCGCAAAATTGAAGATAGGGATTCCCTGATTAGACAGAAATAGAGATGGGGTGGGGACGAGGGCGAGAATATAATTCATGGGTAGGGATGAGGATGATAATGTTGGATCGTGAAAGATGAGAGATATGGGGGTCGGTGAATTTCGTACATTCGAAATCTTTTCTTTTTAGTTATTAGTAAAGCCGAATTAGAGTTAAGTTCGCAGCGGAAATAAAAAGAGACAAAAACTTAAAGACAGTAATTTTTACTTGGTTCAGAACCCAGCCGACTCTACTCCAAGAGCCGCGATTCTTGACTGCTTTTGTTGGGCTATTCTA
Source organism: Zingiber zerumbet (assembly GCA_037833815.1). Taxonomy (NCBI): domain Eukaryota; kingdom Viridiplantae; phylum Streptophyta; class Magnoliopsida; order Zingiberales; family Zingiberaceae; genus Zingiber; species Zingiber zerumbet. The sequence goes on along the minus strand of JBBMJZ010000010.1, from coordinate 7,598,121 downwards.
ATATAGTTCTTCCAAAGAAGCAAGATCGTACAAGTATGAAATGATGATAGTAACAATCCTACCATCTTCAAAGAATAAATGTAAGACAAAAATAAAATTACCAACAATAATTAAATGTAAGATGTAGTGCAGTTCTTGGATATCTTCTTGGAGCAGAATTGTCGAACCTTGCACGAGCAGAGCAGAAGGAGCATAATAGATTGAAGATAAAAGTTGTGTACGACTTGAACCTTGAGGCCTCCTTTTATAGGTATCGTTAGGTTGACTAAACCTATCAGTCGACTAAACCTTCTATCAGTCAACTGAACTCGGTGCCCTTCCTTGTTTTCCATGATCCAAGCCATCTGATCTTGTGATTTCTGGTGTTTGGTCGACTGATCATGCTTACAGTCAACCAAACCTCTAAGTTGCCATTCACGAGATGATTCAATTTGATTTTTTTGTTGTTTCCTTTTATGGTTCGGTCCACTGATAAACTTTATCAGTCGATTGATCCCTCTATAATACCAAATCTATAATCTTTGCTCTGATAATCTTTTTCTCCCTTGATCGGTTGATTGATCCTCTGGTTCGGTCGACCAAACCATTTGTTAACTCAGAATTTTAATTTACTTACAAAACAAAGTTAGCACAGTAATAATAGTGTCTCTGCAAAATAAAGTTAGACAAAGAGATATATGCATAAATAAGACATCATTGACTATCTTCATCTCAACTTAGAAAACTCTATTGGTTTCTTTAGTTGGATCAATGCCTAATGTTTGTCCCTACTGGGGCACAACCTCACTGTACTACATCTAGTAGCTTACCTCAACTCATCGCCAAACATTGGGTCCTCCAGATCTATTTCAACTTAATCGCTCAATATCGGATCAGCTACCATGGCTTCTACTTGACTCGATATCAAGTCCTCCAGACCTATTGAGTCAACATGCCAGATGTCAAGTCCACTTAACATAGATTTACTTCATAATTCCATGATCTACTAAAACTTTCCTTGCCTAGTATCTGATTCAGCTGACCTACTAAGGCTTTTCGAGTTGAGCATTCTACACATTGGATTAATTTATCAGATGTAACAAGACTTAACTTAAATCTTTGATAACATCAAAATATAGGTTCGATTATGGTGCTTCCTATACCAACAATCTCCTCATTTTTAATGTTTGACAACTCAGTTCAAAGTTAATTTTAAAATATGATAATGAATTAACTCTTGAAATAACTTTTTTGAATTTAATATTTTTCCTTCTTAAGTTAAACTCTCCTTGAGTTTAATATCTCTCCCCCTTTAACATATCAAAAATTAGGGTTACAACACAAGTATCAATTTTGACAAAGTTTTAAAACTTTGAGGTTGCGACCAAGTTTTGAGGAAATAACTAAGATATAAGTTTTAAAAAACATTATTTAAAATAAATTTTAAACAATATTGAAATTTAGTTTTGAAAAAAATTTGAAAATAAGTTTTGAAAATTTTCTAAGAGAGGATTTGAGATCGGCTTAAAAATGAGATTTTCTAAAAATAGTTTTCAAAGATAAATTTACAATTTAGAAAATATTGAAAAAGTTTTTGAAGATAAAGTTTGAAAAATAAGTTTTAAATTAAATATTAAAATTTTTAAGAATGGATTTTGAAATTTTTAAGGAAAAATAGTTTTTGAGAATAATTTTATTTCAAAAATAAGTTTTGAATTAAGTATTGAAATTTTTAAGAAAAATTTGAAATAGATTTTGATATATCTTAGTTTAAAAATTTCTAAGTAAAATTTTGAAATAGATTTTGGAATTGCTAAAGAAAATAGTTTTCAAAATATTTTTTAAAAATAAGTTTTGAAATAAGGTTTGAAAATATGAAAATAAGTTTCTTCCAAATTCGATGTTAATGTACCTCCAAAATTAAAAATATCTTAAAGTCCAAGCATATATATATATATAAAATCTCGAAAAATGTCTGGTTGAGGTACCTAGATAGCTCGAAATGAGATAAAACCAGTTCCTATGGGTTCCTATAAATCCTCTGATCATAAAAATGTCCGTAAAAAATAATTTAACCCACTATATTTATTTAATTTATTTGCTAAATCAATCATGAGCACGTAAGACTTAGTTAAATTTTTATAGGAAGTGTAGTTTAACAAGTCACACTTATTTTGAAATATCTAAGACGGCTGACCACGCGAGGTAGCACCTGCCCCTAGCCGACCTTGGTAGGCCGCAGTTGGCCATGGTCGACCGTGGGAGGCCGTAGTTGGCCATGGCAGACTGCGGGAGGCTATAGTTGGTCATGATCATCCGCGTTTACTTGCGACGGATCTTGGCCGGCCGTGGCTGGCCCTATTCAGCAGCGGTTGGCCTTGTCCAGCCACGACCTACCATGTTCGGCCATGGTTGGCCCAGTCCGCCGCGGTTGGCCCTTGTTGTCCTTAGCTAGCCCTTACCTGGCCCTTGCCATGGCCAAGACGGCTGAGACTTTTGGCTGAACCAACCTTATAATCTTGTTTATAGTGAGTTTATTTGTATTTTTCGACCTATATAATTGACTGTGTATATTGTTTATGCAAGTGTATATTAGATGTGTTTGAGAGACACTTGACGTCTTAGTCGACCTCTGTTTGGTATACCTACACCCCTGATTTTAATTAATAATGATAGATGGAGAAGTAAAAATTATTTTTTGTGTTCACATATAGTAATTTCTTTGTTGCAATCATTGATATTGTTTGCATTTATATTTTGATGCAGGAAAATAAGGATATTAGAAGAAGATAGAGAAGATTTAGTGATGTTTAGAAATTTGTTGATGTATGGATGGTTTAGAACTTCTTATGATGTTTGGATTGTATGTATATTAAATCTTTTGTGATGTTTGTATTTTGATGTATGATATGTTTGGATTGTAAGGTTATTAGATGATATTTGCATTTTGATATATGGAATGTTTAGATTTTATGAATATTTTGTGATATTTGGATTTGAAGTATATAAATTGTGATTTGGTTTATATATAGTTTTATTTTTAGATATGATGTGTCAGATACGATGTGTACAAATTCGATAGATATTTTGTATTAATTAGGTTAAATACAAAATTTACATAATTATGGATAGTTTTTATTACGTTTTGTGACAAATTTTGCGACGAAAATATTTTTGTCGCAAATCTATCATAATCTATCGAAAAATAGTGCTAGATTCTACAATAATTTTTCATATTCGTCATAGATTTTGCAACGAATTATCAGATTCGTTGTAGTTTTGTGATAAATTTTGCGATGAACATTTTTTCATTGTAAAACTATCCTAATCTACCGAAAAATATCACAAGATTCTACGATGAATTTTCATATTTATCTCAGATTTTACAACGAATTTTCATATTCATCTTATAATCTACGACGAATTTTTCATATTCGTCACAAAATCTGCGATGAATTTTCATAATTGTTGTAGATTCTATGACGAATTTGGCAACAAATTATTTTTGTCACAATACTATAATAATAAATAACAAATTATTTGTTACCTAAGTATCTCACCCTATTTTATGTTTCACAATACACAAATAAGAAATCCTAGTGTACTTGTGAGATGTTTGTTGTTGCAGTGGGGACCGGCAAGAGGGGGGTGAATTGCCTGCAAATTTAAAACTATACCCTCCTCAAGCAATTTCAACCCACAAATAAAGCAACAGTTATAAATTTAAACTAAAACTAAATTATAGAACAGAAAAGGGAACTCAGACTTTTAACCTGGTTACAACCAAGAGGGTTGTTAATCCAGGGCGATGAAAGGTGCAGTATGAAAACTCCTTCTCTGAAGGCGGAGAAGCCTTGTACACTTTACGAGCACAGAACTATTG
>JBBMJZ010000010.1:7575471-7588218 GCA_037833815.1 Zingiber zerumbet | reverse complement strand
GTATAAAAACCTAGGTCCTGAACAGGGTGAAGCATGGTTGGTTCACTACCCCTATGAGCATGAATAATCAGATAAGATATAATATGATATGCCAAACAAACATCAACTAATCATGTAACAGGTCCTGGGGTAGTGACTAACCGGAAAAGATAAGAAGACATAATCCTTGCTAATTGGTTAAAAGACATTACTATGCATATCAAAATGACATAAAAGTCAAAAGTACCCGCCTCCAATAGGAATGTCCAAATCCGACATCGAGATGCTCGTCTCGCGTCAAGGTCCTGTGAGATCCATGTGTATATTTTTATTTAGCTAAATACATATGTATTAAACAGCTAAATAAAATACCTCGGAAAAACCCTGATCGATATAAACATTAACCCTAGCTAAATTTAAATCCTTCGATCAACTAGGATTAGTTTCTTCAACCCGGATCATTCAATTATACATTTTAATTTAAATCTAAACCTAACTTCACTTGAACCACCAACTATATAATGAATCAAACTTATCCAAACAACTCAGCCAAATGTATCACGAGCATACTCTTTACCTTATCCTCAGTCGTTTCTTGTGGACACACGACCAAGAGATGCAAATGCCGTACAATGCTCACAGGAAGATTTTGCTGCCACAAATCTGTTGTCGACACAGTAAGGAAACAATTAGTCTCTATGTCAAACATCCCCAATTAACACCTACTGATCAGATACAACAACCTACTGACCTTACCCGAACTAGTGCCTCTTGTTCCCTCTGCCGGCAACTGGTGGACAAAAAGGGTCGGCCCGGTGATGAGTCTAGGGCACAAGGACGGTGGCAAGAGGACACTGCAGGATAACAATGTCGAAGATGGCTAGGGCAAAGAGGGAAAGACACTGCTCAGCAAAGAAGAGGAAGAAACAACTCACGGCAGCGCGATCCACGCTAGGGCAGAGGAGAGAGCAACGGAGATCGGGAGGACTTGATCGGCGGTGGCTCGAGCGTCGCCGGCGCTTGGGGAAGAGGAGCAACACCCGACGATCAGTAGTGTCGGCGACTGGGATCTCCACGGCGGGACCGATGGGCAGAGGGAAAGGCTCCTATGGTCGGCGGTGTCTCGGGAAGAAGAAGAAGATAGCCGACGTCGGGGCAGAGATCAGAAAGGAGAGGGGTAAAAGAAGGAGACGTCGCAATTTCCCCTTGGCCGGCGGTTTTATACGCAAGGGGAGGAGAGGAAGGGCACAGGCGGTTAGGGCTTTGGCGTCGCGAGGGAGTCGGGAGAGGAGAAGGAATCGGCGAGAGAAAATAAAGGGAAAAGAAAATAAAAAGGAAAAGAAAATAAATCTTTTCCTCCTTAAAACAGGGTAGTCAAAACAGGCTTTTCCGGGGCCCAGTTTTTATCCCCGTGAACTCGTCTATACGAGCTCCGAAAAATTCCCGAAAAATTTCCTAAAATTCCAGAAAATTCCCTTATTAATTATCGCCTATTTCCGGTATTTTACACCTATAATTATACAAGCACCTTGATACTTGGCATTATTGAGGTGCCTTGATTGGTTATAGGTGTCTCAATAGTGAAAACCGTGGGCATCACGATCAAGAATTGTGGGTGCCTCAAAAGTCAATTTGGGGCACCTGAATTGGTTTCAAGCTCCTTTATTGAGACGGTGTGAGGCACTTGTAATTTATATAGGCGCCTTAAATTTTTTAAGGTTAACATTCAGTAATTTTATGTTGAATGAAGTTTAGATTTTAATTAGTTAAGTTAAATTTTAATTAAATTTAGTTTTAAGTTTAGATTTAATTTAAGTTATGTTTGATTTGAATTAAGTTTGATTTAATTTAAGTTATGTTTGATTTGAATTAAGTTTGATTTAATTTTAGGTTAAGTTTGATTTAATTTTAGGTTAAGTTTGATTTTATTTGAGTAAGATTAGATTAAATTGATTAATTATGATTAGATTAAGTTGAGTAATTATGATTAGATTAATTTGGTTAAGTTTAATTAATTTGATTAAGTGATTTTAGTTAAGTTGAATTAATTAAATTCAATTTAATTTAAGTTGATTTTAATTAAGTTGGTTCAATCAAATTAAATTTATTGAACTTAACATCTCACTCTTTTCTAAGTTTTCAAATAAGGAACCTTATAGATATTGTGAAATGGTTATTAATTTTATCTTCATTAATTTATTTTAAAATCTAAGGATTGATTGACATTTGAGTTATATTTAGGTTTAACCATCAATTAGTTAAATACACATTTTAAAAATTAGCTTCTAGGCTATGGCGAGGTATAAGGGCCTTCTTGGGTATTAGAGCAATGACCACTTCTAGACAAAGTTTTTTTAAGAAATTATTTATTTAATTTTCCTATTGAAAATCTTAGTCTAACTAGTCTAGGATGTGGCGAGGCAATTTGATTAGTTCCATTTAGCTAAATAAGTCAAATAGGGTACGTCTTATCCTACTTGGCTCTTAGATCAAGCTTTCCTAATGTACTATCATCTTGCTCTACCCTGATACTAGGTTGAGCAAGTCTCAATCAAGTCTAAGTCATTATTTAATCATTCTAAATTAAGCTAAAATTAAACTAAGCATGCATATTAAAGCATAAAATCAAGCAACCAATCAAGTTTATTTAATCACAAAAATAGTCTTTCTATTGGCTCCCCCTATATTATAACTTTGATATGATCTATCCAGGTAGTGAATTTGATACTTAGGGATCTAATATTGGTTTGATCAAACTTGATTATTTATTTAACTTAGGAACTCATGCTTAGACTTAGTTTCTATTTCAATTTAAAATTGATAAGTATGATTTAAATTGTATGTTAACTTTGTGTCCTAGTCCAAATCGATTGCAAACAACTCTTTATATCATATCAAGATACTTGTAACGCGTAGTGAATTATTCTAATGAATTTCCAAATTCTTTAACTTGAACTTTCAAGGTGGAATTTGTAAGTACCTTGGGTGAGTTTTAATATGATCAATCAAGTTAAATTAGACTCTGTGGTTTGATCCCTTGTGTCTAAGTGTACAAGGACATAGGAACACAAGAAGTTGAGCAAAAGAAGCAACTAGCAAGAAGGATAACACGGGAAGTGAGATGATATGCTCAGTGCATTTGAGGGAAGAGGAGTTGTGGAAGAGTACACTGGCAGATGAGAATGACGCGTGTGGCACTTTCAAGGGATGAGAAGTGGGGAGGAAGACTGCTCGAATAGAAGGTCAGAGTTGGGTTCGGGTGAGCTCAACTCTAGATGGCTAAAATATCACCCAAACTACTAGATAGAAAATTGGTCAACAAGAAAGTTGACCGAGTCCAAGTGCCCAAACTAGGTCCAGGCACTCGGAGCAGTCTTGGCCAGATCAGCAAGCCGTTGTAGCGAGGATCAGTACTGGAGTCCACGTCAGCCGACTCTAGGTGCCTAGACTGGGTTCAAGCGCCCGGGAAGCCGATAATCTTTGAAGAATAGCCGTTGATTGAGTCAACTATATCCAGGCGCCCAGATCGAGTCCAGACTCTAAGGAGGTGTCACGTTAGCCAATGGCTAACTTCAACTAGTGGATTCAAAGTTTAACAATACACTCTATGCTTTCATTTGAAAACTCATTTTTTCTGTTCTTATTCATAAACGTTGTAAGGGGCTACTCTGCCTCTAACTCTGTCGAAGAAGGAGCTTGATAGTGTGCTTTCTACTATCTTGGATTAGCAACATCCCTGGTTACAAACCAAGTAACTCTGCGTGTTCCCTTTACTTTTTATGTTATTATTTTTGCTTAACTAACATGTGTTCATCCTTGCTAAGTTCAATAGCAAGAGAAATTTCTTATCTTTAATTGTAGGGATATTCAACCCTTCCCCCCTCTAGTTAGCCTCATCGGACCTACAAAATTTCCTTCAAGTTGTTGGACTTGAGTTGAAGTGCTACTTTGAACTGGTTTAATCAAAGAACTTAGATAAGTCTTCTCTTTATGGTCTTTTACCTTCCCTTGAAGTGACTTGACTTGAACATTGAACTTGGCTAATTTATGAGTTAAATACAAAATTTAGTCATACAATTTATCTAATAAAGTAGGACTTACATTGGAGTTTGGCCCTTCAAAAATGGATACAGATTTGTGGCTTCTCTCAGACTCGACCTCCAATTCAATCTCAGATTCAGTGTTGATTACTTGCTCCCATGCCGATAGTCCAAGGAAACTTGGTTAAACTTGTTTTTCTTCGTTTGAGTCTTCTAACAAAGATTCATCCCATGTTTCTTGCAATGCCTTCTTTCTTCTTTGCTTTTTAGCTTCTTTTAGATTCGAACATTCTAACCTGAAGTGTCCTTTCTTGTTGTAGTAGTAGCACATTGCTTTCGATTTGATTTTTGGAGTCAAGCTCAGTCCTAAATGATTATCCTTCATTTGAACCATCTTCTTGATTTCGTATTTGGTGAGTCCTTTCTTCTTATTGCATAATTTTTAAACTAAATTGACTAGTTCGGTGGTGATGTTGTCATCGTCTTCAGAATCCAATTCATCTTCAGACTCAAGTTTAATTCGGGACTTATGCTTTAACTCCTTCATCTTAAATTTTTTTTACAAGTAAAGTAATTCCTTTCGTAACAAGGCATGCATTAATTTTTCTATGCAATTCAAACTCAAAAAATAATTCATCTAATTTAACAGTTGAAAGATCCTTGGAAACTTTATAAACATGCATCTACCATAGATGTCATAAAGTGTTCTTTTGAAAAGCATTGTGGGTATACCTTATTATATCACGATTCTCCATTTTCTAACCGATAACGTGAAGACCATTGAGGAGATCTTGGATGCAAGTGTGTAGCTAGCTAGCTGATTCTATTTCCTATATTTTTATATTATATAACTTATTTAAAATTAAATCTCGTTTACTTACTTTGGTATTGGAAGTGCCTTTATGTAGCTGGTCTATTTGTTCTAGAGTTCTTTGGTGCTTTTGAAGTGTCCAGCCCGGTTCAATTCTTCTTTGGCCAGGTCGCACTGAAGAGTTTAAGTGGCCTTTGCATCGACTTCAATTTTCTTCATTATTTGTGGGTCCTGATTCTCACATCCAGACAGTAGTCTATTTACGTCGACAGGTAGCTTGAACCCAGTTTGGATGATCATCTACATTTGCACCTCAGTCTTTAGGTGACATTCTATCCGACTCTTCTAACAGCCAAAATCCTCGTCGGAGAAAAGAGGTAGGTAGACAGTACTATAACCTTCTTGATGGGCCATAAAAAATATATGCACAAAAAAAATAACATAGAATGTTCCAAGACTTGATCTTCGATTAGTAGTATGGGAAGAAGAAAAGAAAAAAATTATTTGAATGGTGTTGCACCAATTTTGTATCAAAAAATTTTAAGCGAAAAAATATCAAAAGGAATGATTGCATTGATTTTGATTAATTACAAAAATGAAAACAAAAAAAATTGCTCAAAAAGATGGTTGTACCTATTCAAAGCATCCCCACTCGGATGCCAATTGTTGGATCGAAAAGTGAGCCAAAGGAGGGTGAATAGCGCGAGTCTTCACTTTTTCATAAAATAATCAAGAAAATATAGCGGAAATAAGAAAGACAAAAGCCAAAGCTAGCACAGTTTCTTTTACTTGGTTTGAAGGCTTTGATGACTTTTACAATAAGACCCACACTCATTGAGTGTTTTCATTGAGTAATTCACTAATGGCTTGAAGATTATAAAGCTTTGAATATGAAATATAATTAACTTTAATAAACAGTAAATATATCGACAAAAGTTCAAGAAATCCATAGTAGAGTATGTTGTCGGAGTAGCGTTGTAGTGTCATAGTTGCAGTTTTGAGTAGCACAAAGCTTGTTTGATCTCATTGAAAGTTGTGTTAAAGCTACTGTTGGAGACCTTCTTTTATAGCTTCAACTAGATGCCTATATTTGGAGAGATCTAATCCCGATCTGAGCTCATCGAAGCTTATCTACTTCTAGCACCTCAATCACTTTGAGGCACCTCGATTGCTAATATGGTGAACCCATAGCGCAATGCTCGTTTGGTAGAGTCTATCCCCTCCAAGGCGCCTTAAGCCCTTTGAGGTGTCTAAGTGCTGATAAGTGCTGACCCACCGAAGGTTGCCACCTCATCCTATTTGTGCTGAGGTGATTGAGGCACTTGAATTCATTTATAGTGCCTGTATAGGCTTAAGGCGCTTGGATAAGCTTTTCCAAGATTTATGCTTTCTGTATCACAAAGTTAGTACAAAAAAAGATTATAATATAAAATAATATTATTTGACAGTCTTAAACTATCTCGTCCTAACATTTAGATTTCACATAAAATCCTAGATTTGACCGACGCCTACTGTTCCCACAATGAGGAACACATCCTCATCTACTCCTCTCAAGAGAGTGTATCTATTGCCAAACAATTGGTCCTCTAAGACTTGTTTGGACTTTTGCTTAGTATCCAATCTTGACCTTTGAGACTTCCCGCTAGACATCTAATCCTCGACCCGCCTAGACATTCGCCTAGTGTTCATGACCCCAAGGACTTTTGTCTGATGTCCTAGATCTACCAAGACATCTGCCTAGTCCACTCGACCAGGACTTTGTGCTCAATCCCCTTGACCTAGACTTCATGTCTAATCCACTTGACCAAAACTTCGTGCCTAGCCTGAACTAGGAATTTCTTGCACACTCAATTAATATCATTAGATAACAAAAACTCTTGACTTTGAACCTTTGCCAATATCAAAATATAAGTTTAATTAGCTAGTACTTTCAGTGTTAGGATATGTCCAATACGGTGTATACTAAAAAAATGTTTCAAAAATATGCACAGCAGAAGACTCAATGATAAATAAACTAATTTATTACATCACACATACCACATGCATACAAGATATAATCGCACAAGCAAGATCATAAAATAAAATAAAAATTGAATAATAATTATCCTAGATATACCTTACGGATGACCTATAATGAGAAGGACATCAACCTTTTGCAACGTTATCGAACTCACCACTATTCATATCTGATATAGGTTATGATAAGTGGATTCTTTGTAGTAAGGAGGAAGAGGGATAAAATGGCAAGGAGAGCCAAAAAGAGTAGGATAAAGGTACGGTTGTACACTCAGAAGGCAAAGCTTGGTCGAGTGTAATAGGCCGCTTGAGTGAGATGGCACTCAGCCTTGTGCGATATATGGTCGGCCGAGAGAAGTTCAATCGAGCAAAAGTGTTATCATGCATTCGACAGGCAAAATCCGGCCGAGCATGGAAGACCGACCGAGCACAAAGGCATTTAGCCTTATATGACTTCAGATATATGATCAACCGAATGAACGATGACCGAACAAGAGTGTTCATGTATGCTTGGTAGTCTAAGACCGGACGGAAGTAGATAACTGGCTAGGCACAAAAGCATTTAGTCTTATGAAACCCTTAGCATATAACCGACTGAGGGAAAGCTAACTGAACATGAGTGTTCGTATATGCTCAGCAGGCAAAGACTGGTTAAGAGTATATGACCGGCCGAGTATAAGGGCATTTAGTCTTACGTGGCCTTAAGCATATTATTATTATTGATCAAGCAAAGATAGGTCGAATGAGAATATTCATACACGCTCGGTAGGCAAAAATTGGCCGACTGTGAAGGGCCAACCGGGCATAAAGGCATTTAGCCTTATACGGTCTCTAACATATTATCGGTTGTGTAAAAGTTGACCAAATATAAGTATTTATATATGCTAAGTAGATAAATCTCGGTCAAGTTTGAGGGATCAATCGGGAATAAAGGTATATAGTCTTATGACATTCTCGATGTTCACTCGGGTGTGTGAAGGAAGACTGAGCGCAAGTATTCATAAACGCTTAATAATAAAATCCCGATCGAGCATATGAAGCCGATCGGGTATAAATTAGATCTCTTGAACATAGCCGGTCGAGATTAATGTAATAGAAGGTATTCTTAATACATATAGGATGGACTTAAGTGATTAACTGAATACATGTGATGTATGAATACTATGAGAATAATATATAATTGTGTGATAACTCGGCTAATTTGGCGGCAGATAGTTTCTGGAAGCTTCTGCAGGTATGCTAAACAACAAAGAAGGTACATCTGGGATAAAAAAAAGATTCCTTAAACTATTACAAGTGATACTTACATCATTTCATAACAAACTCTAACAAACCGGGGTCCACCTAATGACTGTGAAGGTTAGATGAGGTGGTATAAAAAGGGAAATTCTCTCCACTGGCAAGGTACACGTAACATCACAACTCAAACTCTAGTTCCACTTCAGTTTTACTGTTCTTCTTCTTTCTTCTTCCTGAAAATGAGAAAATTGACTTGAGCATCGAAAGGCCTAGCCAGGGATTTCCACCCGGTCTTAGGTCATTAACGCTTTATTGGTTGGTCTCATAGTGCGCAGGGGGAAGGATCGTTCATCGGAGCGTTGATTTGTGGTTTTTCTCATCGAGAAGAATTCTTCATTGGCATTCTTCCATACCTACTCTGGTTTTCTCATATCTGTTATTATTTTTCTTCGTCAGAGTCATCGTCTACTAACCGTGCCCAACGCTTCATCCCGTAGCTTTCAGACAGGATCAATATCCATACCAAGCTCTTCAAGATAATTCCAAGAAAACAAGATTCACCTTCGAAAGGTACTAGCAACGAGCGAAGGAGAAGGATCAAGAAGACGAGGGATAAGAAAAGGAAAATCTTCTTCCTTTAGGTGGCTCACGGCAACAAGAGGAGAACCTCTTGTTGTGGCCAACGGTAAGAGAGAGAAAGAGAAAGAGAGAGGTATTGAGTTTAGGTTTTTAAAACCTAATCAAGTCAATAATAAATTATCTATTAATTCTCTCTTAGTCATATCAATATATAGTCATTTTTAATGTGTTGAATTAGAAAGTTCAAATCTAACCCATTAAATCTTAACCAAAAATTAGCCCATTAACTCCTTGCTTTGGTTCGCAACTAAATCAAGTTGGTTCATGGCTAAACTAAATTGGTTCATGACTAAACTAAATAGGGTCCAACTCTTTCATAAGAGATGTGGCCCATCTGCACTTTCGTTTCAATAAATATTTCTATATTTGTCTTATATATGGTCCAACCAAATATTTATCTCTTGATCTGAAAATTTTATTCTCTAACTTGTTTTACATCTTTTAGAGACTCATAGTACATGTGACCCAATAGGTTCCCAATTTATGTTGGTCATTCATAATTAACTACTTAATTATGGAATGATCATGAGTGACACCGAGTAGTACACCATGATCCCCAATTAATCAGAAAATCATAGTTGATCTCTAAACTAATTTTGAACCCTTCAGTAGCTACAGTGAGTCGTACCTCATTCCTTTTACTCGTCTTATACCCACTTGATTCAGAATATGGTCTATATGTCTGCCTTCACTAGGCTGACTACGTCACACCTAGCCCAAGTAATACTTCCTCGTTCTGTGGATTCAAATTACTTCTATATGTGTACAAGAGTCTCATACTCTTAACATGTGTTGTTTTGGCCAAAGACTTTGAGTAATAATCCCAATGAGTGATCATAGGGTATATGTCTTCTCACAAGGAGCAGTGAATCCTTTGTGAACTATCCAAATACCTTCAGGCACTTTGACTTATACCCAATTATCTCGGGTCCACACCTCTAAGAGATATTTGCTTAAGATGTCAAAGTATAAGCCTCCATGACCAAGATAACTTATATACCTTTAGTTGAAGGAAATTTGCACTCAAGTCGTGGTAAGAACTTCACAGATATATCCATATATGTAGAAAACTATATGAATTTTTATATCAAGTCACTTCAATGAACTAGTTACCATAAATAGCATCTACATTTAAATCTTGACATCCCAATGTTTCCTAGCTAGTGAGAAACAGCTGCTTGGCCGAACCAAGAAGTATAACTCTTGCTAGTCTTACAGAATTAATAATGTCTGAATGCACCAATTTGATGACTAGGAAAATTTTAATACGTTTATAATTGCACATATAGAGATAATCACAAGTTGTGATCCAATTATAAATTCTCTTATGCTATGAATTGTATTGTGGGCATTTAGTAAATGAGTTTAACACTATTTAAACATATAATATGCACTCAAATAGTGAATCTATATTTATCAAATAAATAGTAAAATCATAAGATGATTACCTTAGGACATCCCTCAAAATCTAACACTCACACTTGGTCGAATGTCAATCGTCGTGTTGTCCTAAACTATAAGTATGGATATGACTCACAAATTTACTGTATGGTAGAGCCTTTGTCAAAGGATTTGCTAGGTTCCTTTTAGTCGGAATTTTCTTGAGTTGTATTTTTTTTCTACTAATGATCTCCCTAATCAAATGATAGCAGCAAAGCACGTGTTTAGATCACTGATGAGACCTAGGTTCCTTTACTTATGCAATAACCCCTGTGTTATCACAGTAAACAAGTAATGCTTTAACAGTGGATGGAACTACACCAAATTCGGTAACGAACTTCTTGATCAAAACTGCTTTCTTTGCTGCTTCCAAAGCTATAATGTATTTAGCCTCACAAGTAGAATCTATAACAGTGTCTTACTTGGAACTCTTCTAACTAACTGCACCTCTATTTAATATGAATATAAATCTAGACTAGGACTTGGAATTATCCTTGTCTGTTTGAAAATTGACATCTATATACTAGCGTATGATCATATCACCATCTCCATATACCAAGAATATATCCTTAGTTTTTCTTAAGTACTTAAGGATGGTCTTGACAGCCACCTAATCTGCTTGTAACACTTAGAGTATACGATACATTAGGCCTTGTACATAATATTGCATACATGATAAATCCTATTGTGGACTCATAAGGTATCTTATATGTGATGTCCCTAATTTTTTTATTTATTTATAAACATATATAGCTACGGACATCACTTGCACATACTTCCTAAAATGGGTTCTTAATTCAACTACGATACATAAATAGCTCTTTAAACATAAATTACTAGCAACCTATAGTTCAAAATTTATTCTTCGAAGAAAGACACCTAACTAATGCGAAAACTACATTGGAAGGTCTTCGGCTTGCACTGTCATTGTCCCAAGCTGGCTCACTAGTCATTGCCTCATACCTCATTCGTCTCCTTTCCTGAAAAAAATATAAACTGAGTTGAGTGACTCAGCACATTCAAAACTATGTTATGCAATAGTTAGCATCTATCATCTAGTGTACTATGGGATGCCCATGCTAGATAACATAGGACTTACCTACTGGGACATTATGGACATGAGCATAGGTGGCGACATACGAATACGAGCATAAACATAAGTATAGGCATGTAAATAAACTAAGCATGAAATAGACATAATCATGAGCATGTACATGAGCATAGGCATAAGCATATTTGCATGACATGAATACAAACATAAGGATAAACTTAATAATGAGCATGTACATAAATATAGGCATAAGCATACTTGCATGGCATAAATGTACATACTAAGGATGAGCATAAACATAAGCATCAACAGGTACATAAGTTAAGTATGAAAATAAACACACTCATATAGGGTTAGTGAGCTCCTGGGTAAGGACACTGGTCGCACTCAACTACATAGTTTGGTGAGCTCCTGGGCTAATAACACCGGTCACACTCAACCACATAGATTTTTGGTGAGTTCCTGGACTAAGGACACTGGTCACACTCAACCACATAACATTTGGTGAGCTCCTGGGCTAAGGACACTGGTAACACACAATTACATAAAATTTTGGTGAGCTCTTGGGCTAAGGACACCGGTCACACTCAACCACATAAAAGTTTAGTGATCTCTCGGGCTAAAGACACTGATCACACTCAACCACATAAAATTTGGTGAGCTCCCGGGCTAAGAACACCGGTCACACTCAACAACATAAAATTTTGGTGAGCTCCTGGCTAAAGACACCGGTCACACTCAACCACATAAAATTTTGGTGAGCTCCCGGGCTAAGGACATCAGTCACTCTCAACCACATAATTACATAAACATGGACATAAGCATAATCATGCACTTAAATAAACTTGATCACAAGTTAAACATGGGCATAAGCATAAATCTTAGCATAGCATGCAAATTCGTAACATAAGCTTAAATCTAGACTTGTACATCAACATAGCATGCAGATTCATAATGTAAGCTTAAACATAAACTTGTGAATCAACATGAGCATGAGCATGCATAGCAACTTCAACATGGCATAATCATAGTCTTAAACATAAGCGTGCAAATTCATATCATACATATGGCCTACTAAATTATCATGATGTGAAGCAAGGGTGCGCAAAAACACTCAAAGCAGATTCCGAAACCCACAAATTTATAGGAGCTAATGTGGTATCATCTTCTAAAGCAAAAGAACTTAAGGATCTATGAATCTGAAACTTGGAATTCCTACACTACAATTTGGGCATATATAGTTCTCTAATTTGTAATGGAAAACAAATAGAAAAACATGAAACAATTGTAGAGCAACCTCATGATTAACCCTTAAAACATAATTTTAAAACTACTCTTATCATATCCTAAATGTGCTAGGTCTATATCATGATTGGAGCATGCATCATTCTCTAGCTCCTAATGGAAAACAAAAGGAAATTGTGAAGAAATTTTAGTGCAATATTATGATGTACATGTTAGTTAGAGCCCTAGAGCCAATCATTTGATGATTGTATGGACTCATTGTATCATATTCTTGTATATTAATAAAG